>CAEGAE010016560.1:0-117876 GCA_903067095.1 Girardinus metallicus
AAAGAACACCTTGGACTTCCTGGTTCTCCCCAAATTTTAACTGTCAGAATCACATATTTCAGTATTGCATTAAGCTGTCTGTTATAAATAGGCAAAAGTGGAAATGTAAGTGTTTGAGCTGAAGCACTGGTATTTGTCCAGCTACACTTCAAAAACATAAAATATCACAAAGTATTTCTGTCTACTTTCTAGTTTAAATATCTTGGTACACTTAAAATAACGTGCAAGTAACTTATTCTCCTCCAAGCTGTTTTGCAAGATTCTCAGCTGTATCTACGGCAGAGCGATGGATCTCGTCCAGCGAGCCTCCGTCGGGCTTTGCGCTGCCTCTGGCCACAGTTTTTTCCAGCAGGTATTCAAAGTTTCAGTTTCCATCTCCTGAATGGCCAATCTGTATTACGTATATTTAAATACGTTATTGCCACACAGGTAGAGATGAAGCGCGTAGACTGTTTAGCCAACCATGCGGTCAATCAGGACGCAGAGCACAATACACTGCACAAAAAACTGCACAAAAAATTCACGAAGCAGTGAGACCGTGAAAGGTGAACCGCGTAATAGCGAGGGTTCACTGTATTGTGATAAAGCCTTCAACTCAAGAAAATTGTGGTTAAAATGTGATTGCTACAGACAAATTGTGATGACAAAAACATAGTTGTTATTCAATTCAATTCCAATTTACTGCCATGGGCAAGTACTAATGGTACATTAGTACTTGTCTTATTACATTATAAGACAGATCCCATTAATATTTTAGAGTACAATTAAAAGTAGAAGTAATACAGCATTCCTGACAATATTAAATATTTGAAGGTTTTAAACTGTTTTCACTTAAACATGTGCTTAATAACATATTGAACTTTAGTGATTGTAATCCATGAGGCTGTTATATGTTAGGGTTTGAATGTGAAGGACACTCAGCGTAAATGCAAAGACTTCCATCCATCCATCCATTTTCATTACACCCTTGTCCCTTAGTGGGGTCAGGAGGGCTGCTGGTGCCTATCTCCAGCCATGTTCCGGGTGAGAGGCGGGGTACACCCTGGACAGGTCACCAGCCTGTCGCAGGGCAACACAGAGACAGACAGGACGAACAACCATGCACTCACACTCACACCTAGGGACAATTTGGAGAGGCCAATTAACCTGACAGTCATGTTTTTGGACTGTGGGAGGAAGCCGGAGTAATGCAAAGACTTACGACAGAATAAAATAACAGAATGAAAGTACTGTTTTCAGTCTCTCGGCTGAACAAACAGAACATTAAGGATCATCTCAATTTTGCAGAACACATCTTGATAGGAAAACTTGTAGGAAGACATTCTGTGGATTGACAAGACAAAAGTTGAACTCTTTCAGTTGTAAAGGTAATACTGCATTTAAGAAAAAGAACATCACACCATAAGTAAAACGTGGTGGTAGTTTGATAATCTAGGCAGTTTTGATGCTTCAGGATCTGGAAGATGTTCTTTGATAAATGGAAGCTTACTTTTCTTTATTATCTTTTTCTCTCATGTTAGGCCACTGAACAGCAAGGCAGTGCATTAGCATTTTACCTAAAATAAGCTATTAGCTATTTTTCTTACTTATTAGCCATGTTTAGTATACTGAATGGAGTATGTCAATCACAGACAACATGCTAGTGATGCCCCTCATGCTACTGACAGCATTCACGGTAACATTAGCACTTTGACTAATTCATTCAGCTGATTCATTTATTTTAACATACTGAATGGTGCAAGTCCAGGTTAGTTAACATTCTTCTGACTCTCCACAGGCTATTGACTACAATTTGCCTCAGCTTAGCATTGATGCTAATTTTTAGCATCAGAACGCTGGGTCCAAACCGACGGGCACACTTTGGCAGGCCCCGGTCAAATTTCTTGAGGAATTTTCTAGTTTATTTTTTATTATTTAGCCCACAATGTTCCAGCCGGGACATTACTTGCGTTGAGCGGAGCTCTGACTTCCACCTCTGAGTTGTTGACAAAAGCTAAGTGTTAGCGGCAATAACGTCCAATTTTCAAGTTCGGCTCCTGGGGTTTTTTTATTGATCCATGATAATGCCTGGGTTTTCATCGTTTTGGGGGAGCCAATAAGCATCCTTAAAATGAATGGCACGATACCTGGAGTATGGCAGAGCTATGCGGGAGTATTTATACAGGTGAGTGGCTAGACTGAACACGGCGGGAGGCTGAGTAGTTGATTCTTACATTGTAAGTGTAGCTTTACGGACGAACCCCACAATAAATTTCATATCATCCCAGTCCCAACAAACGGGTGGCAGAAATCATCATGGCGGTACATAGCTGGTAGATGAGTTTCTGAGTGTGACGAACGAAGGTGCCAGAAATATCCCGTATTGCTCCCCCCTGATCCCATTGTTACTTTCATGCCCTGGTCTACTGATGGTCTTTCGGGGGAAAGACCAACGGTAGACCAGTCGTCTTACTTACGTTTGTCTGTTCCCTGGTCTATTTCCTCCCGTTCACCCCCATCTTACGTTCGTTCATTCACCTGGCCCCAACATTTCCCGTATTCTCAAAACCAAAGCTTGACAGGAATGGGGCAAGGTGAGAGTTCATCAATTAAACTCACTGAAGATGAGTTTAAAAGCTGGTTCATAGACATTTTTTATAAGCATATTTGTGAGCCTGCCTCTTTATTATTAAATTGAATATAATTTCAAATCTTTGTGTAACTTTTCTTCAGGCTAACTTAGAAAGTGAGCTATTATTGTTACAGGTTAGTTTTCTAAACTACAAAAAAGTAACTGTTAGAGAAGCTCAAATATGAAAAATTGGACTGATATTGATATCTGATAGTAACACCGGTGTTATGGAAGATTTACCAATATTTTATTTTTATTCAATTACTTGATTAGTCATAAGAATATTCAATAGATTACTCGATTACTGAAATATTCGTTTACAACAGCCCTAGTGCAATGGTAACCAGATGCGACCACTCTTTGTAAAGAACTTGTAGTAATGTAAATCTATCGCCATTATTTAAGTATGAAAAGCATTTGAGTCCTGTTTTTCGGTGTAAGCTCCCAATAATTTTTGTGGTACAAATTATAAGCCATAATCTTTCAAAATAAAGATAAAGGCTTTATTTTCTAAGACAACAAATGGTCAAGTTTTAGCTTTGAGCTTTAGCTATTAAAAAGTATAGCAATTAAAACAACATGAAGAAAATAAAAACCTTTTTCAGATGTTATATAATTTGCAACTGTATTCCCAAAACAGAAGTGGAAAGATGTTAAGAGATATGTCAGTCATAGTCAAGGATACGTGCACAAAAAATAATATTGTGTGTGTTGTATTCAAAGCAATACTGTGCATTATGCATCACAAACAGGGAAACTGAAATATATTGAATGAAATTCTGCTTTCCAACCCCACAGAAAGATTAATGTTGGAGTGTGTATTATTATAAACAACAATACACGTGTTTTCAATAAAGGCTAAAGAGTAAAAGAAAAAGATGAACAAACTGTTGTGTATTTATTATTCAGAAGGCTATTGCAGTAAGCAAAATGTATGCTTCAGCTGCTCTGACTACTGTCTTTTATTTCTCCTGACAAACATAGGTGAAAGAGCAGTGCATTTTGATGGTCAGAATGTACTGTAATGTAGTGAAATTTTAATTAATTCAGAAACACGTTTATGTGTGGAATGTGCTCATGAAAATAAGTTATCTATGTCCCCATACATTTAGTGTAATTCTTTTCTTGTCAGTAAAACAAGCTTTCATGAAACATGGAATGTCAAGCAAATCTGTTCACTCAGCCTAAAAAAGAGAAACATTAACATTAAAATATTTGATGATTCTAATTTAAACTTCAGTGTGCATGAAGTTTAAATGTGGGCCCTGTGATAGGACTGTGTAGGAAGGACATAACCCACCTCCTCTGTCTTTCTACCCATTTCATTTACATGCCTTTACTTAAAATACTGAACCAAGATGAGATTCTGAAATTGTCCATCGGATTATATAAAGTCACTGCTGTGTGAGAGTGGTGCCTCATTATTTACAGATAAGAAGCCTGCTATAGTTCAGCTTACATCTGTCATCTGCAGGTATCTATCTGTCTATGTAAGATTAGAGGAAGTGCTGAGGATGCAGGGACCTGCCACTGTGCTTGCCCCTTCTTTTGCAGTTAAAATACTGAATAAAAAGTTTCAACTGAATCAGACATAGCTTTCTAAGGGGAAGTTTATCTATTTGTAGTTCGAAAACTGAAAAAATATAAATAAAAAAAATAACTTTAAATCCAAATGCAGGTTTTGTCTGCAATCTTATTGCGATGCAGTTCTTAACTATTCAACACTTCCACCTAATTTTTGTCCATGCCAAAATTTCTACAGATACAATTTTAGCATAGTTTTATTTTTTCCATTTTCAAAAATTATTCTTGGAAAAAGTTTTGGTCACCATCTAGTGTTCTTAAAAACAGAAACATCTAAAACTTTTTTAAAACTGTAGCTATTGCTTACTTGACAGCTTTATCGAGCTTGTTCTTTTTCAAATAGAAATATAACAACATTTTTTGTACAAAACTGCCAACAATATTGCTCATAATTTTAACTTATCAGAAAAGGTGAGAAGTCATTCACAGTAAAACCAGTAGAGGGCTCTGCATTTGGCACCTGTGCATTCAGAGGGATTTACCGATTTAATCCGCCACTATGGCGTTGCAATTTCACAAGCCATCAATACAATACAAAAATCGCTGTATAACAAGACCTGGCATTAAATAGGTCGTGCTCAGCCCTGATATCAACATCAGTATTGAGTGATGGGGTTTCAAGTGTCCTGCTATGAATGCGTCATTCAGACCAGGTATTTAATAGACGACATGGATCCAGCCCTCACTAACTGCACTGTATGCAAATAAACAGAAGGAAGACAGTGAAGATTTATAGAGGTTTCATTCTGATACTTTTTATATAATCACCATTATACTATTTTGAGGGTGAATACTATTGTTTTTAAGACAAAATCAGTTAAGATAACTCCTAAGCACTACACAACAGCCACAACTATGCCACATATATAAATAAAACACATAATACCCATTCAATTGTTGATTATTTCTTTATAGACAAAAATCCATTCCTTTTCTTTTTAGGCAGGAAAACTTCAATGACTCTTCGCTAACCTCTTCATTTTCTGACAACTTTGTGCAGGACACTCAATATTTGCAAGCAACTGTTTGGACAGCTCAGTGGCAGAACAAGGGGGCTTATGCACAATTCTCAATTCACATGTCTAAAAATTACATTTTGACTAGGCATGGTTATGCTTGAGATATATTGTTATTACAGATGTGTGACCCTCCAAATGACGAATCTTGACTGGAAATTGATTTGTCAAAAATTAATTGGAGATATCTTGATTATTCTTACTAGTCAGAATGTGAAAGCAGCTGTCTTAAATTACCATTCAGGATAGTCAAAATGTAGTTCTGTCGAGTCAAAATGCATTTTTAGATATCTAGAATTTAATTATGAATAGTCAGACGAAGCCAATTTTATGTTGAAAAGGCCTGCCACACCTGGCTAGATTACACTGCCCCTTTCAGCACATATGCATACTGAAACCCGATGTTGGACGACAAATGGATAATTCACTCACAGACATGTACGGGAAGAAGCAGATCAAGAGAAACACTATACATAAAAATTTTAAAAACTATTGGAAGAGAAATAATACAATTTGGGAAACATAATTTTGGTTGTAAATGTATGTTAGAAATTATGATTGTGTTTAGCAGAGAAGGACTCAGCACCTACGGTGCTGACATCACATCCGCATTAGTGAAATGCTCTTGCTTCTGCTTTGAGTTATCATGACAACTAAGAAAGACAAAATTTTGTTTCAGAAGCAAATACAGCAATACCATGAACATTGTTGTCGTCCAAATAAATTGGGCTTTTAAGTTTTCTTGAATTAAGAAGACGGTGGTTTGTAAATATTCGTCACGACAAGTTAAAGCTAACACGGCACAGCAAAGTTTGCAGCCTTCATTTCACTCCGGATCAGCTTCTTCAGCCTAAAACTACCGGGGGCCGGGGAGACAGATGGTAATGAGCCGTCCCTATGTTATTTCCATGGAATCACATCTGTATTCAGCCTGAAAGCGCAAGTGTACGGGAACAAGTGAGCAGACCAGGTCCAGATAGCCGAGCAACTGATCCGCCTGTACACACTGCTGTAAACACCATCCTATTTGAGCTCTTCACAAGAAGCATGCAAAAGTAACAAAATGAAATAACAGGGAGACCTTAAGGAACACGGCCATATTTTTCTAAAAGCAACAACTTTGAACCTGAAGAGTCAACTGAACTAGAACTCTGACACCAGTGCTGCCCTACTTTTAAGCTATGGGGCTTGTTGTGCTTACTCATGCTTCGGAAGCAAAAAGCCCGAGCCGTAATCTCCCCCATTACTTGGTCTCTGACACTAACGACAACAAACACACATTACAGTAATATACTTGAAAATAAACTAAAAATAAGGTAAAAACATCGGTCGTTAGAATGAATGAAAAATGTTTAGATAATTAATAGCACATTTATATACTGTAAATGTCCGAGAATATTGCTTAACTTTAGCTTGACTAATATTAAGCTAAAGTTAATGTTAGTCACAAAGTTTAAAGAAAGTAAAACTCACCTTCCGTGAATGCATAACGAGGTGTACATCTTAAAACCTTTCTCCAGTTACTTGTTGGAGCTTCGGATCGATGTACATCAATTGTTACCTTGGGCAAGCTCTGCAAGCACCCAAAATGCCATTTTTAATAGACCGGGAACGACCGAGCAGCTTATCCCCGAACACGGAAGCTAAGGTGCAAAGAGACTACCACTGCAGTTAACCCATGAGGCGCCGGCTTCGTCGTATTAGTTTTTTTTTTTTTTTTTTTTTTTTTTTTTTTTTTTTTTTTTTTTTTTTTTTTTTTCCAAATTTTTTTTTTTTTTTTTTTTTTTTTTTTTTTTTTTTTTTTATATATAGTGACATAATTTAGTGGTGTACTGTAGGTCCAAGTAAAACAGTGTATAATTGTGATAAAAATGAAAAATTATACATAATATGTCTTTATTTTTATATAAATATGAAAAGTGTTAGATTTAGCCTCCTTTATGCTGATAACCCAAAATCAGTTCAGTCAACTGAATTTGGCTCAAACACCAAAGTTGCTTGATGATAAACTTATTGGTTCTTGTGCATCTAGATTCACAAACTTATAGATCCAAAGCAATATTTTATGTGCTAGACTGGCATGAATGTTTACAAATATAAATCTGGAAAGTTTGGCTGTGGGCCCAAGTGAAATTTTAAAATGTCTATGACCTTTTTTTTTTATTTTAGAAAAACTCTGGCAAGTCAGCAGTTCCCATTTACAGAGGTTTGTGTAATTTTTCTTTTTTCAGTTTTTCTTCTGCTTTCAGTAACACCTGAAATAATGCTTCAACGTTTTATTCTAGATTATAAACGAGTTTCTGGTTTCCAAGGATAAACCTGTGGCACATTTTAAAAGGAGACAGCCAAATATTCTGCTGATGCAGGTAATGTGTTTTTACATTTTTCATTAATTCAAGAACCTCTTTCTGCCTTTTATGGACATGAATTAGAAAGCTTGTGTCTTGTTTTTTGTAGAAATTCGCTTATGAGAAGATGGAGTGGCCAAAACACTACACGAGTGAAAAGGTTTTGGTCCTGATGACCTACACTGAGCTGATGAACAGAAAATACGGAAGAGACATGCCCTCTCAAATCATGCCTACCCGGTAACCTTATGATGTTTTTAAAGCTGAAAAGCTGCGTTATTGTGATAATATTGCTATTTATGTGTGTCCAGAAGCTTTTCCATATAGTAACTTATTTTTCTGTAAAAGAATACTGAAACCAAGGGTGAGGAACGCTGTTGCCTGCTTTGAAGTCATCTGGAACACCCCAGGTCAGTTAAAATCTTCACTTCTTTCCTGAATAAATGACTCTTTGTGTTTAATTTGTCCTCTTAGTGGCTCATTATATGCTTGAGGAGTGAAAAAAAAACGCTGGATTTGTGAGCTGGTGACACGACTGCAGCGCTAAGTTGGGGTGCAGGGTGTTCGTCACCGGGTTGTCTGTTAGTGACTGGCTGTGAGGTGGGGTTCAGAGGTGACAGATCAGTCACAACAGCTTCTAGGTGCTAAACCAGTTTCCTCTCTGAGCTGGGAAGTCTGTCAAATCAAAGCAGATATCACTAACAAGCCTGTTTGACATCACTGAACTGAGAAAGTCTCAATGAACTAACTCAGGTTGCAGATTTTTATCGTGTGTAACAGAAGAAATACTTTAAATACAAATGTAAGTTGCATTATTTGAATTATGGTCAAATTGTGGTAACTATGTCTGAATTACACAGACTAATTATGTAAGTTTATGACCAAATCAGGAAAGTGGCCCCAGTGTTAGATTCCATTTAGTTTACAACAGAAATGTAAATAAATAAAGGGCGATTTTAAATCAGATATTTTAGGTTATTTTTTAAACAGACCTTCTTAAATATATTTGTGACAAATCTTCAGATTTGCAAACAGACGTGATAATTTATATGTATGGCAGGTTTGTAATATTTTTTCTTTTGCAGTATTGTGATTATTTGTTCACATTACAAGGAAATTGAGACCATATTTGCTAATTTCACTTTCCTGTTCCTCTGTAATCTGGGGGTTTGGTTGAAGTGATGTAAAAGTAATAAAATATATGTTTTGAGGTGAATTTTATTGTGTTTTCTGCTTTAGGTCTTTCATATGTTATTGACTAACATTTCAAAATGTAATTTTAGCCATTTTTGCAGCAATTTGATTTCAGTTTTTACTTTAAGATTTTAATTCTAGGCATTGAACCTCTTCAAAATATCATGCTTTATTGTTTTTTTTCCTGGTGAAGATGTTTCCTTGCACTGTAAAGGTATAACTTTTCATACAAAGAATGGGCATTTTTTTTCTTAAAAAAGAAACTGACATCATTAAAACTGGCATTTATTGAGGAAAAATATTAGAAAATACATGAATAGTTGTAATCTGTGCTGAGGGATAAAAATAATTGAAATTCATAAAAAAAAAACTTTGAACTAAAGACACAGGAATGGACCATAGCTCTTTGTTTAGTTAGCTAGACATAAGGCTAACATATCCTAAGCTAAATTTGTTCCTGTTTTCTGCAGAACATTTTGTGTTTCCAGAGGAACGACCTACAGAGGACCAACATGAGGTGAGGACGGTGGAGGAAGAGTCGCTTTTCCGTCTGGCTTTCCCGGAGATCGTTGAAAGCTACCTAAGAAGCAAAGCTCTGCTTGAAGAGAACAAAACTAAACGTAAGACACCTATTTTTACCTTAAATATATCCTACTACATGTTGTTTTCAGTGCAATAGTTATTTAATAAGGTGCTTGCATGATCTCACTCTGCATTTTTCCATAAAAAACTCCCCTGCTGATTTGACAAACTTCCCAGACTTCCCAGTCTGCGCTGCCAAGGCGGCGCAGATCAAAGCTATTTGAAGGTTTTACATGTGTTTTTAAGGCTCTCGCTTACAGCAGCTCTAACACCTGACAATGTAGAGTTAGCAGCTCAATCACTTCACACCAGTACCTTTAATGCAGCCAAGAAGTGTCTGCCTCACAGGATTTGCTTACTTGTTTTTGCCACCACAGTAATCATCTATGTTTATTTGCTTTCAACCCAGTTTTAAAAGAAATTTGACATGTCTACATAATGACTGTTACAATTCCTGGTCAACCTTTTATTTTAGAGACAAAATGAGACAAATACATAACAGATATGAGCAAATGTACAAAATATACTTTTACAGGAAACAGGTGGCAGTCACAATAAATAGATTGTTTGTTCATATCTCACACTCAGCAGTCCGTTCTTAAAATTCAGTAATTGAGAAAAGTTTATTGACAGTGTCAGAAATATCCAATTTCCGGTTAAACAGAAACACCAGGAATGTCTCTGACATTCCTGTCTTTCTGTCTCTTTTTTTTTTTTTTTTTTGCAGAGAAGAAAGCGAGACGGAAAAAGGAGAAACCATCTGATAGTTCTGCTGGTGTCGCAGATCTCTTGGCTCAGATGACGCTTCAGACGTCCTTAAAGAACAGGTCCACTCAGCCACAAACTCATCTCCCTTCCAGCTCAAGCTCAGAAACAACAGAATTAATCATTTTAGACACTCCAGTGAATCGTAAGCAACACAGGAAAGAAAAAGAAGACGGTCAAATCCGCGAAACTCTGCCTTACATCGAACCAGAAAGCACTTCACCTTCTGTCTCTGCCGTTATTGACGCTCTACATCTCAGCGATATCGACTGGGATGCATTGTCTTTCACTTCCTCGCCTTCCTCACCGGCGTTGCAGGGTGCAAAGCCTGGGCAAACTGATGAAACGCAAGGTGCAACCAAACAGCCAGAGCTCTGTTACACTGAGTGTCCTCTGAGAGACAGAGTCCTCATGAGGAACGCAGATAAATCTCTGAAAGCTACAGCTGAGGTTTCAAAACATCTGAACTGTGAGTTGGTCATTTCACATGGAAAGCAAACTGGGGAAATTTCCAGTGGAAGTAGCAGTGAGGGCATCGTGTTGACTGGCAATGAAAAGGAACCACTAGCAAACAAAATCCAATGTATGTTAAAAGAAAGTCTGGAAAGATCAAAAGAGCAAAAAATTTTGCCATGTGATGCTCAAAGTAAGATAAGGGAGGAATCTAACGGACGTGAAAAGCCTTTTCCTAAATATAAATTTGTCAGAGCTGCTTTGTCTTTGCCTCCTGCTCCACCACAGAGATGCCTCTCTGACCCAGGACAAAGAGACAAAAAGAGCAGCAGCGCATCGCTTTCTTCCAAGAAGACCGTCTGCATGAGCGTGTGCTCATCCAGCGAGGACAGTGATGTTGAAAACCGACCATCTGGACCCCATCGTCGAGCAAAGCTAAAACCGGCAAACAAAAATATAAATAGGTTAATGTCAGACTTCCCTCTAAAACCAGCCTGCGATCAGTTTAAAGCTGCTAATCCAAAGACTTCTCAAGCACTTCAATTAACTGGACCAAAATCACAGAGCCATGGGGAAAAAGTTGAAAATGAAACACCTGCATCGACGAAAAACAGCCGTCAGGATGTTCAAACAGCTAAAGTCAGTGATGATGAGATTCTCCAGACTCCTGCTTCCCCCGTCATCGTGTTAGATGGTGAGAATTCGGTGATTTGTAGTGACAGTCCCCTGCCACTGGCTGAAAGACTGAGACTAAAATTTCTGAAGTGAGCATCCAGTTTTGTCATTTTGAAGGGTATTTTTATATTTTATTCACATCCTATTTGCTTCTAATTAAGTAATTTCTTTCAGGTTTTTTGCTTTTTGAAAAGCAAAATGCCAGAGGGCAGGTTTAGAATACTGTGACCCAGTTTGAGTTTTATTTGTGCGTTGTGTTTGGAAAATAAACTTAGAAGATGTATTTGTATTTTGAAAAAGTCTGGAAATTGATTTATTTCATATTCATTGTATAAAGCACTCAACCATCCAGTCAACCTGCCCAAACTCATGCATGTTCAAAAATACATCTCTTGAAAAAAAAAAAAATAAAGAAAGTTACAATTCTTGCTCAAATTATGTTTAATGCATAAATCTAAAATCACTGCCTAAAAATATAATATCGTTCTAATGCATTCTGTGAAAATATCAGACATGGTTTTCCATATCAGGATATGTGTGGAAAAATATTAGGATTTCTTTCAGACCTTTTTCCTGTCCTATTTTCTAAATCCACCCATGCACCTCTTTGTTCTTCCATTCATTACTTGACTTCTGTGAATGTATCATGCATATTTTTCATAATTACTGTATTATTTTTTTGCTTGAAAAATTGAAATGTGAACCATAGGAACTTGAGTCTGGGGTTCGGAGAGGAAACGATTTGAGTTGGAAAACCTTTTTTTTATATATATATATATACAACAGAAGTTGTCCATGGATTCTGAATTTTAAGCTCCTCTGGAAAAGACATGGAATAGTTGCTCATCTTATTTTCTCCAACTGCTCTTTTTTTTTTTCTCCTCAGCTGAAGGAAGCAGGGACAGAAGATGCTGACGCCACTGTTTTTTTAAACAACACAGCAGTGTTGTGTCCCCTTGATCCTGAGTGAGGGCTCACACCTTTTCAGACATGAAAGGTCTGGCAGAAGTTCTGGTGACAGCTGCATCCTCTGCCCAAATAACATCCCCGCAAAAAGAGTCCTACTGATTTCAACTTAATTCTCTTAGAATAAAAGTTTTGGAATGAGTGAGAATGACTTCCATCATAAAGAATGTCTACTTTTTTTTTAGAAAACAGCACACTTCAAGGTAACTTTTCAAAATTGTACATGTCTACACAATGATTGGACCGTAGCTGTTGTGATTTTGACCTTTATCTATCCTGGAGAATTAACCTTTCACGAAGAAAGTGATGAGCTCCAACGTGGTGTTTGTTTGTATAGTGAGGACACACGCAGGGCTGACTTGTCAGAGTGTTGTGAATGTCTCAGGTGAAACGGCAGTCTTCATTAAGACACATCACATCAAACTGATAATTGTCGCTGTGCAGACTTTAGAGTGATTTCCCACAGAAGGAATCTAATTATTTTTCTTTCTATCACATTAACCGTCTGTTTGGCCTTATTCACACCACGGTGATAACGAACCACGTCCCTTCGGAAAGGTCTCATTTTGGCACTTTAGTTGTTCTTTGAACTTTTTTTTTTCTGAAGTTGTGAACCCATAAAGGTCCGGAGATCTGCTTCTATATAAAAAGCGTTTGGCGAGAGAAAAAAAAAAGAAGAAGCTCACATTCTCTCAAGCCGCTTGTCATCCGCCTCGCTGAGCAGTAGTCTGGATTTCTAACATGGATCTGGAAGCTGTCACGGCTGCTATACTATCTGATTGGGAGATCCTTGAGAGTGCCTCTGGAGAAAATCCGGAGTCCGTCTGTCCGGAGTCCCCCCTGGATTCTTCGCTGTGCTCCTCACCGGAGATTTGCTTCCCCATCTCCAAACAGGAGATTAAGGATTTATCCTTTGGCTGCGCCGGACGCAAAGAGACTCCGCCGGGGCAAAGGCAGAGCAAAACAAAGATGTCCGTGAAAAGGCGCATGAAGGCCAGCGAGAGGGAGAAGATGCGAATGAGAAGTTTGGCAGAGGCTCTGCACCAGCTCCGCGACTACCTTCCGCCGGATTACAGCAAGAGAGGCCAGCCCTTGACCAAGATCCAGACGCTTAAATACACCATCGAGTACATCAACAAGCTCTCTGACATCCTGAGCCGTGCATAATGGACGCACCGTGGAGCGCTTTTACGCAACATGCCATCTCTCATCTGGACCCCTTTTTGAACTTAGATGTTTCATTTTTCATCATAATAACTTTGAAGTCTCTCTTACTTGACAGTCTTTTGGGTTTTTTCTTTAATGTAAATATTGTTTGGGCACTTGGAAAGTATTTGTATATGAGGCTGCCCCTTTTCTGGAATTGTGAATTCAGTTTTTAGTAGGCTATTTAGTTGTTACTAGAATAGAATGAACTTGGCCAAACTATTTGCTATTATTATTTTTTTTTTGCTTAACAGACATAAGAGAGAACATATTTTTCAAATGATTTGAATCCCTTCACTGTGTTTTGTTCTAATGTTCACGTTTTCTGTTTGCAAAGCCATTAGTTTGTGTTTGTGTGAATAACAAGGCTGTTCAAAGTATTTGAGTCACGCAACAGTTTTTAACAACACTATGTTGTGTTCACCCTTTCTTCCTTGTTTTTTTTTTAATAAGTTTTCAATAAAATAATTCGTTGAAATGTTGGTTCAGTTCAGTTATCAGACGTCATTATGAACTAAGGATCTATCTTAGTTTTTATCATTTTTCCATTCTCAGTTTTTGTGATTTTTATGTAAACATTGCTTAGGTATTTGGCAAGTTTTATTTAGACAAATTATGTTTCTCATCGTCCTCCTCAAATTTGATAGAATTGTAGATTGTATGAAAAACAACGTTGCTATTTTTAAAAGAAACATAATTTTCAAATCCTGATTTAATCCCTTATTTTTATTTAAATGAGTGAGATATTGTAAAAGATTCATAGGTAAATATTGTTTTGCTATGAAGTGTAAATATATAAGCTGGGTTCAGGTTAACAATTTCTAAGTGCCTCCAAAACAGAGAAGACACCTTCATTTTGAGCCTCTCCTCTGTAAGTATTTTTTTTTTATGTTTTCCTTCTGTTTCTAAAATAATTAATTCCCGAAGTATTCAATGGAAATATCCATTCAACTTGTGATTCAGTATTACAGGGGGAGACAATTGCTTTGTCTGCCAATCAAAATAAAACTATTTGGAAGGCAAGTGACGATTAGCCAATCAAAATCAATATTTATCCCAATGGGCGGGACTCTAACCATGACGTCTCTCACACAAAGAAATCTCAACCTAGGATGTCTGGCGAAGCCGCCATTTCAAAACGCTGAGGAATTATAGGACTTGTTGGAAATTTTCTATACCTATATTTTTATTTTTCTACCATATTTTTATTTTGACTAGCAAGTAGAACATTTAATACCCTTTTTTAATAATTATATATCTTGCCTGTACGACCAATAGGGGTAAGTAATGTCTCCTTTTTTTCATTTGCCCGAAGCAGTAGAAATAATTAGTAATAACAGAAACGCCCCTTTTCTGCTCAGCTTTAATTGTCCTCATTACACACCCAATGTTTATTTTTGACTTTTATTTGAGCTATTGTTCATAAAATGTTTAGAAATTCGATCCATAACATAGAAGATATTGACTTACTTACTTACTTAGGGATTTTAGCTAATTCCAGGAATTAGCCAAAGCCCTCCAACGTTTTTTGGACAGTTTAGTCCAACCTCTTCTGACCAGGTGATGGTATTATATGTTGCCGCATATTGCGAGGTATTGTGTAGCTTATTAGCTGTATCCAAGTCGTATTAGTTGCTACAGGATAAATATTACAGGCTAATGCTGCACCAGCTGCCCGTTAAGATCAAGATAAGAATGCTTCCATTACGTTCGAGGTGTCCTCTATCCATAGTCACTCTACTTAAAGATTACATTTTTATGTCATGTATTTTTTGAATATTTTTATTAGCCAAAAACGAACTAATAACAGCGACATTTAACACTTGAATCTAACATACCAGACGTATTCCCTTATAGATGTAGACAACGAGAAATATTCCTGTTTGCTATTAAAAAAGCAACAGCTAAGTGTTTCCCATAATCTGGAAGTAAAAAACTATACATTTGTCGTGTGTTCGGTGCACCATAAAGCAAGTGTCTTCAGAAACTGTACCGTACATTGTGTACAGTAAAAGCCCATTTAGGTCCTGGAATGATATTACTCCTGAAATAATCAACAATACTTCTATAAAATAAAATGTGAAATAAAATAGGCTTGTAATAGTTGATGGCATGTTGTTTTTAAATGTGTAAATCGATGTGTTGTATTGTATTTCCTAGATAGTGCTGAGCAGTAGGGGGTTCTCTTTGATAGTTGAACAGGATTCAGAAACATTCTGGGAAAGTAAAGAATCTGGTTTTCATGTCCATTTTCCTGTATGGGATACAAATATTGAAAAACTCTAAAAAAACTTTTAGAGTTTTTTTTTCCTTGTCCTGTTGTCTATCCACACATCTATGAGTAATTCTTCCTCTCTCTATCCATTTGTCCATCTAATTATTAATCCATCCACCTTTGCAGATTAGTGTAAATCTAATTCATAATTTAAAGTAACTAAAACAATAACAATAATAACTCTTGAAATTTGAGTTTGTAAAATGTGTAGGAACTTGTTTAAAATAAAGACAGCCACTCCCTAATGTTCCTCATCCATTATTTTTGTCGTCAAACATCGAGGCTCTTTCCTGCTGAAATACAAAGTTATTGTAATTCACCCTCAGTTTGTTATCTACTTCAGGTTTTTGTGGCCAACCAACCTCTCAGATTCCAGGATCATCAGGTCACACTGGTCCGCTTTGGATCAGGAGTCACCCGGATGATATATTTATACATTATCTCTACAATAAGTCTGCCAAAGAAAGCATATTTTATCAGATTGTTTTAGGGGTTATTACTCATTTTATAGTAATCTCAGAATATAAGTTTACTGATGACCTCTATTTTTTATGATATATGCATAAACGTGGCCCATTTTTTCACTTATTTAAATAGTTCTTTGCTCCTCTGGCCAGCACATGCCACATCACATTCATGAGCACTTCCTCATTACTATCTAAGAAAAATGTTATTAAAAAAATCTGTAAAATTAGATGTTATCTGTCTGTATCATGCATGATTACCTTGTAGCTGCAGGGGACATCTAGAAATTTTATGCATGATTACCTTTTCTTTTGTTCTAGATTTTAATTATAAAACATAAAGTGTTCTTGAACAGTAGGTGTATTGTTTTAGATTATTGTGGCTTACCTATCTTTATTAATCTATCTGATATTAACACTCAGATTAAGACAAATAGTCACCTTTGTAATGGTAATTGTCCTGTCTGACTGTTTTCAGATGGATTCAGATCCTGAACAGAATCCCAAAATGTCTAAGAATGAATCCCAGGGAGGTTCAGGTGACTTCAATTCCAGGTCTGTCCTGTGACGTCTTTTAGACTTCCAATATAGATGTGAAGACAACGTGATCAGCTAGTGAGACCTCTCAGCTGTCTAGAAGTACATGTGTGAATGCGCAAACTGGCATTGCTTTCTGTAGCATTTAACACACACTAAAGTATTCTATTTTGATGTGAGCACCGTCGTCTATAAATATCTGACATGCTTGATATTCAGCAAAATACTCTACAAACACATTTTACAAGCTACAGTGAACAAGCATTACTCATCAGTGGTCTTTTTTATCTATAAATGGATCACTGCATAACAACGCTCAATGAATCAAAAATAAAAATCTTTCTCGTCATGTAAAACTTTCACATTTTCAAACCATAGAACAGCTTTTTCTGTTATGATAAAAAAAATATAGCTACTAACTACGAACGTTTATTGTAAATATGAAGCACTATTTAATCTGAACTGGAGAAGTGGTTTCTGTCTTCCTGTCGCAGGGGACGAGGATCCAAAGGCCGTGGTCGTGGGGGGCATATGGGCCGAGGCGGTATGCGAGGGGGCCGAGGCATAGTTAAAGCTTTTGGTCCACCAGGACGTGGGAGAGGCCGAGGGAAAGATGGAGCCATGAATGGATTTGGACCCATGAGGTATTCATTTGGATATGTTTACAAGTGTGCCCAGAGTTTTGTACCATGTACTCTCTCTAGGTGTTAGTGGAATGTTTAACTCTTTTTGTTTGATACGGTCCATGAGGGGAGTAGAAGTTGACCCTATGCCTTTCGTTTGCAGAGGAATGGGGAGGATGCGACCTTATCCAGACCTCAGAGGTCATCGTGGGAGGGGTGGACCAATGGGTATGGGTCCTCCACCTCCTGTGCCTCCCCCTCCTCCTCCTCCACTTTCACCCCCTATGCACTTTCGAACCCCCTTTCCACCCTTGCCAAGGTAACTTCCTGATGCTATTTTATACAATACATAAATGTAGTTCAGCTTACTTTTTAGTGTCGATTCACATCATCATCTTCAGGTACATTCCAGACAGATGGGTCCAATTCATAACTTTAATCCAAGTTTTTCTTTATAAAGATGTCTCTCCAAAATCTATGGATTATTTCTTTTCAAGTTATTTTTTGGCAAGTTATAGAAATATCACATATATGTCCGCTCTGTCCTTGCTCATTCACTTTTTTATAGTAAAAGTTTTGGTATTTAAGTGACCTTAGATTTGTATCAACAATGAACAGCTTAAGAAATTATCTTAATTATTCATCGAAGCATTCATGGCTTTGCTTGTTCTGTTTTTTAAAGGCATGGACCGCCTCCACTCTCACCTCCATGTCACCCTGGTTTCAGAGGGCGCCCACCACACCCACAAGGCAGAGGCATGCCACCACCTGGCCCTCCACGCCACTTCCTCCCTCGCGGACCAAGAGGGTAAGACTTGTTTCAGCTCTAATTTACACCTTAACTTGTCGTTTCACATTTATTCTCTCTTTGCTGTCACACTTATGAGATCCTTTACTCTCTATGGGACATTTTCCTCCCAACCTGTTCCAATGTTTAGCTGATGTTAAAGCCTGCTAAGTTTATTGGACACAGTCAGGCAGTGGACTTTAAAAACTGGGACCATCAGTTTTGTTTTGGTGTTGATTGGTCAAACTAAAAAGGGTAAAATACACAGAGTTCACAAACAGCGCAGAGGTAGTGATGCTAGGGCATCTTTTTGCAAGGATCCTGGGATAAATAACATTAGTGCTTAAATTGCCTGCACACTAACCGTTTTATTATGTTTATTTGCAAAAACATAATAAAACGGGAAGAATCAAACTTTAACTGGATGAGACGTCTATAAAAACATAACAACATGACTGTGATTTGGCTTTGCGGTGGTGGAGAAGCAACGCTGTTCTTTTACAAACCCAGTTATTAACTGGTTGTAGCGCCAGCCATGCTTTTCAATTGGAACCTGTTTGGTGGAAAAGCCCTGAGTAAAGACTCTAACGTCTTCTTTTTCTCTTAAACCTGCTTTATTTCTAAATTTAACTTGCCCATATTTGTTTGGAATTTGATCATATGCTACAAAAAATGTCAGCATTATTATTATATGCCCTATGAAAACAAACCTCTAGCTAGTTGTTAATTGAGTCTTTAAATAGAAACAGAAATTTATTACCATCATGAAGCCAAGCTATTTTAACAGTGCATGACTGACAGAACAGAAAAACCCATCTTTTGCTTCTCACACGTACAGAGTTGATTGAGAATAGTTTAGCGATGGCTGCTCTTCCCAGAGTTTGCCCCCTATTGGCCAAAGCCAAATATCCAATGTGTGATTTTATCCTTTTACACAGCTACCACAATGGACCGGTCTCTCCTCCGCCTCACCCCCCACCTGGCAGAGGCCAGAGGTGGCCAGGCCCCCCTGGTGGCTGCCGATTTTAAGACAGTCTGAACTAAAATCTATAGAATGACTACCTGTTATTGCAGGACTGGCCTAAAATGGAGAGGGGAATGAATTGTCCCTGAACTATGTGTCATATAGCATTGAATATCTATAAAACAGTCTGTGGCCAAGTATTATTGGTATTGTTTTCTGGCGAAGAAAGGAAACTTACTTGTTCCACATAACATGATGCATAACTTGGCAATGTGAAACACATTAACACATTGTGTTGCTCATAAATAATGTTGGCACTGCAGAGACTTTGATATTGTTAAAAGCTGTTCGTAGTTGAACTCGTTGTTCTCAAAGAGGAAAAAAAATGTTTCGTAAATGTTCTGTTATTCTTGTCACCTGTTAGCCTTAATATTTTTCCTGATTTCTAAATAAAGACTAAAAAAAATGGTGACACTGTATATTTAAAGGTGGGAGAAGAGGGAGAAAAAGTACTGTACCCTCAAGGATTAATGTTACACCCTGGACCTCCCTTGTATTTCCTTTTGTTACATCAAGAGAGTTATGTATTGTCTCAAAAGAGTGCAACAGATATTGTTAAACACTTGCTCATTTTGTCAAGTGATAAGACGACATTGAATTTGTCAAGTATTCGTGAATATTTACTTTTATAATATCTTAAATGTGCAGCTATTTTAAGTTGAGTACTGCTATTTGAAAGATTCATGTTGTTTCCAGCAATCTATTGTGAAATGACACTAAAGCATTATACATAAATAGTATACTGAAGAAATTTATACAGTAATTCAATTTTATTTATATTCACTTTAGTTAAGTAGAAGTTACTCTTTACTCTGTTTTAGTTTTTTGAGGTGTTACTTCATTATTCATTGTAATTAAAATCACTTTTGTGAACCTGTGAATGTGTTTTATGAAAACGTTTCAGATATGAGACAGTCGTGAAAGAAAACAAAAATAAAACAAAAAATTAATAAACTCTACTTCTCCTTATTTGTTATTCACAAACGAGTTTGAGAGTTTGAGGCGATTTTCATGTCAGTGCCTCGCAAAAGTCTTCATACTTACTGAACGATTCCCCGTTTTGTCACGTTGCAACCACATGCTCCAATGAACATTATTGGGATTTTGTGTGGTAGACAAACACAAGGTAGCATACAATTGTGAACTGGAAAATAATGCTTGATTTTCAAACTTTTTAACAAATAAAAATATGGAAAAATGTGGATGTCCTTTAGTTTTCAACCCCCATCTGAATAAACCAATTGTCACTACAATTGCAGTCTTTTATGGTATGCTCCCACAATTATGCGCTACTTTTTGTTGCATAAAATACTACATATACTTCGGAATTTATCACAAATATGAAAATATGAAAGATATGAATGTCTTTGCAAGACACAATGAACAATATGAGTCTATATTTTATACTTACTCATTTTTAGTGTGAGCCTATATTTTATATTTACTTGAACATATTTTATCCAAGTAACTTCAGGGATTAACTTTATAAATGCTTATATGGAAATATTTTATGCACTTTCCGGTTTGGAAAAAGATTGTAATTTAGCACATACATGTGTTATATCATCACATCTGTTTATGTAGGTTATCTTAAGTTACAGTTACAGGCAAAATAGAAAAGAGAATCAAATTTGTCTATATGTGTTAACTGGAGAGTATAAAATGAGTTTTATAAGAGGTGTTTTTAAATGCTAATGTTAGTGGAGGACGTAGGACCGCTCCAATATCAAGGCTTTGAAATGCTCATGTCATGATACAAGAATCAGTGGTAGCATGTCTAAAAGGAGGATATCATCCTGAAAGGATAAGCTCACTGAGTTGAATTAGCACTATACATTTTCTGGCTGTTTTAAGAAAAAGAAAAAAAAAACTATGCTGTTACATTTATGTATTCTGTAAATGTGATCAGGGTTCTTAGACGATATCAGCACTGTTATAGCTATGGTCTTATTTCTCAGTAGTTTTTCAAGTTATGGCATCTAGTTATATCAGTAAATTACTAAAATAAGTAAAAATATATTTGGTTATTGGAATGTCAAATATACAAGATAAGCTCTTTATTTCTGTGAACCTCTGAGCCCTATTTATAATGGCTAATTTCTTCAAATAAAACAAGCATTGCTCAATTTAAATCATATAGTTTATTTAATCCAAACAAGGACTTTTAATCCTCTTCTAGATGAGAGCGTTTTTATACTTCCAACTATAGAGATGCTGCAGAATGATTAACTTCTTCTGCAGACCCAAGGGGGGTATCAATTCCAGGTGCAGCCCCCTCCCATCATCTGTTTGTCTCCATCTCTTCAGCTCTTTCAGCATTTTTTTTTTTGCTCTTTCTTCCACCTCTGCAGTCCCCCCTCATGTCTCTAACTGTGGTTGATTATAACAGACTGACTGTTGTTGTCTCCTGAAGGGGGGCACACAGTACAGTTAACCTCCCTGGCCCCAGGAGCCCAGACCCTCCCTCACATCCCTCCTCTCCTTCACCAGCAGCGTGACAGCTGAGAAAACGCGACGCCTCAGTTGACAAGGTGAGCCTCGTCTTGTGTCTTTAATGCCTCTCCGACAAAGAGAGATTTTTTTCTTTTAGGACAGAAGGCGCAGCTATATTTGAGTTTCATCACATATGGAAAGATGCTGAATATTTATGGGTTAAACTCCTATGCTTCAGTGCCTTTTTTAATGAAATAAAGAGGCATCCCAGGAAAGAAAAGTGCATTGATGGCTTTAAACTTTATGGAGCTGCACAATATATCAAATTCTAATTGTCATTTCAATATCAGTGTGTGCAGTACTGTAATTACAAAAGGCTGTTTAGATGTAATATTTGGAATGGACATATTTTAAGTGCCATGCATGCAAATTCTGCATTTCAGGAAAATGTGGGTTGATCGTGTGAAACAATACTACGGCAATTACATGCTTTTCTGATATATATAAAGTTAACATGATCTACAAAGGTGACCCTTTCAAGAAAGAGCACCACCACTAACTTGATAATTGAAACACAGTCTGTTCAGAGGACCACATTGCACTTATGTGCCACTGAAAATAGGCATTAAAAGTTGGGAAAGGTTTATTTAGACGGGTGTTCAGAAATTCAGCATTTATCATTTTTATTTACCTAGTTTTCAACTTTACCACAGCAATAATTCTGTAAATTGTTACAATAATGACTAACTGAGGAGAAGCTATTTAACAATTAAGAATAAGATTTTTTTTTTCTGCATGTTCTTATTTGAATTTGATTTATGAAATCAGGCTTCATAATCAGGATTTATGAAGCCTGATTATGAAAGGCTATTGCTTCTCAGAAGAAAATAAGTCTGTGGAGTTCAGACATTTGTATTTAAAAATGCATCACAAGTTGCCCATTTCTGTCTGATTACCGAACATCCTACAAACAGAAGACATTATATTATGCCTAATTAGTTTTGGTTCATTTTGAGTGTATATGGGCCTAAAAATCTTTTGATATCTTAATCTAACATATTGTCCAAACTAAAATGTTGACACTTTGTGCATGTTCTTTTTAATTACCTCTAAAAGCTGCATATTTATAACTTTGTACTGTGATGTCTGTGTGCCAAGAATTTAATAAACACACACAAAAGAAATAAATGTGTGCAGGTCTTTTGTTGTATGCGAGTATGATATAAAGAAATTTGCAACTTTAACAATAGACAATCAATGTATCAACATTATAACTAAAAAAAAACACTACCATGTAAGATTTGATTCAAAATTTTACCTAGAAATGAATGTTTACACACAGAAATGAACTGAACAACAATAACGTGTTTAACACATTAATAAATGGATACAAAATATGAAGCTAAAGTTCAGTAATCTGCTATGTTTAGAAATATTACAGCATTACCTGTGTACAACTGGTTACACTTTTTCCAGTAAAGAAAATGCATTAGATGACCTATTTACTGGATTTGTCATCAATAGGGTGATCTTTCCACATGGGTTCAAGGATATGATCTGGAATCTTCTCCATAGCGGTCTGAAATGTGAACAAAGGAGAATAATTAACTATCATTCATAAATTAAGTCTTCATAAAAGTTGCTGTTCTACTGGTTCTTTACTTCCTTACCTTTGTCACCGCCATGGCTACACCCTCGGGGAGATTCCTCTGGATGTATTCAAGGTACACTTGTGCTGTGCAGCCTGTAACATGCAGTAGCTAAGAAGATGAACACAATAGTTATTTAAATCACTGCATTTTGTCACTCTTCCTGGTTGAATTTTGCTAAACTAAAGCATCCACCTCGATACAACGGTAGTGTGTCCTCATCTCATACTGAACCCTGTGCTTCTTGTAGATGTGTACTGACTTCAGCAGGGTCAGTCTCTCTATATCCTTGGGAGGCTCAAAGCTGGGAGAAAAGAGGAGTAAAAATCTTGACGTTACAAGGTGTATATAATACTTAAATGAGCTTTTGATTTCCTGCTACTGAGACTCACACTTTGCCCATAGTGATGCCCAGCTCTTTAGCCGCCATCGTGGCAAAGAACTCATAGCTGTCCAGCACGGCTCTGTCATGAGCTTTGACCAGAACAGCCACCTTCTGGAAGAGAGTGTCGGGCTCGTCTGTGACAGTGATCTGCATAGAAGACCACAAATTACAAATTTAACACCATCACTCTTTGATAGAAATATTTTTTTATAATTAAGTTTGATGTTGAAATACAGAAAAATGCCACTTACTGTAAAAGGTGTTGAAGATAAATATGCGCCTGTGTGGAAAAAAGTGTTGGGTCTCTGTAGAAATTCGAACCTGTACAGAGTGAAATATTACAGCTGTATTAATTGTGGAGTCTGATTAAAATCTCAGAACTAGTATTGATTTTAAAGCGGCACTAAATAGGCACATCAAATGTATTTTGCATTTTACTGACCTTGATTTAAGTTAAGATAACTCTTCAATACAATTTTCAGGTATTGTTGCAGATTCGTATTTCTTCTTTTTATCCATTTCTTTTGCCTAAATATTGAATACTTTTTTTCACAGTAATGCTTCATAATTTTCCCTTTATCTCTCATTTCCAATGTTGTTAAAACCTAAGAAATGTATGCAACATAACAAAAGAAGCTACTCAAAACTGTTAAAGTGTAGTAACATTACTAATCGCTGTCTGAAAGCCAGCACAGAGTAAAATGAACTTACCGAGTTTGACTGCATTTCCTGTGATTTGAACAAGCTCCCAAACCTCTCGGTCCCTGTGAACAATAAAGTTAATTAGGTACAAATCTACATATTATGACATTCATGATGTTGAAGGAGCTACGAATGACCGAAATGGGGGATTCTAAGACCTTTTTTTTATCAATCCAACGGGCAATAATGTTTCTTAATCATTCAAACAGGATATTTAATACATGAAATGTTATCGTTAACATACCAACTGTGAAATTCCACCGAATATTTTAACTAAATGGAATAATTCCCGTCTGAGTACCAAGGGCGCAGCCATGTTTTTGTAAGTAGAAAGAAAAAAAACTGCATTTTTTTTCTGCACTGCCCCCTTGTGTAATGGAGAGTACACTACATCGCCGGATTGATACAAAAAAAAAAAAAAGCTTGTCAATATCATCTTCATATTTAGCAACAATTTTATGAGCTTTGCTTTATTTAGAACATAATTCACATAATGGAATAAGAAAAAAAATTAAAGGCTACTATCATCAATATTTGAAATATATTTTCTAACATTCAGTTTTAGCTAATTAAATTGATGAACAAAGTGAGCTTTTTAATAGTGTATTGATTGAAAAAAAAGCTATATCCTATAAATCACTTTTCTGAAGAAGATGTCATACTTCGTCAACCTCAGTATATATGTAAATAACCATAAATGTTTTTATAGCAGAAAATCCTAATTTATTTTATTTTGCCACAAAAGCATTAAAATCAACATAAAATGCAAGCCAAAGTCAATGGTTAGTAGCTGATAATGAAATAAATTAAAACTTATATCTGCAAAAAAATGTACCATCAGTAGAAGCTGAACAATAAAGCAATGTAGATGAGATGTTTACTCAAATATACTTAATAAACAAGACATAAAGTGGACATAATGAAACAAATAATGTAACATTTGTTACAATTTATAATGAAAATATGAATAATTAAGAACTAAAATAGAAGACACACACAGAGACAATATCTGCTTGTCTAAATAATAACAAATAGAAATTGATAATTAACTTCAACTACTGAATAATACTCTTTCTTGCTTGTTTTTAGAAACTTCCACAATCACAGTTTATTTTATTTACAGCTGTGGTTCATTTACAACGTATATGTAATTATTAATTATAATTTTTTTTTTCCCAAATGTGTAAGATCTTTATTGAAGGAAGCTTCATGTGAGTTCATTGAGCTGATTGTGTATCCAGCTGTTTGTATTTATGATAATTCGAATAATAGTTGTAGCATGAGCTGGTAATAATAATTAGTAAACGATGCAAATTATTTGTATTATTTCTATCTATTATTTAGTTTGACCCTCATCTTCCAGTTCATTGCCTGTTTTCCATATCAGTCAGGCAGGCTACGGACGCTGTTTCTGGAATAGTCAGCGAAGCAGTGACAACAAATGAAGCGTGTCTCCTCTGTCAATGAAGAGCTTGTATTTTTATCCACACGTGGAGAAAGATCAAAGTTAAACCGCTACAGTTGTTGGTATAAATAATTCAGTCGGCTTGGGTCACGTGTCCGTCACGTGTCCCAGCTGTCGAGGCCCTTCCAGTGTACAGTAGCTCTCAGGCTGCAGGCAGAGGAAGCGGCAGCAGCAGCAGCAGCAGCAACACACCGAGCCGAGGTAAGCTCCCCTCTGCCCGCTGGTGCTTCTGTGGCTTTATTCACAGCGGGACTGGGTTTATTCTCACTCTTTGTTCAATACACCAATTAGCTGTCGTTGTGTTCCAAAGCTGTCTTTAAATATTGAATAAACACTAGAGTAAACGGTTCCGTTAGCCGTAGCCGTGTTAGCGACAGTGCCAACGGCGGATGGACGGTTAAAGTCTCCGCTGAAGATGGGGCTTCGGGTTCGACTTCGGCTAGCTGTTCGGCTAGCCAGAAAAGCGTTGACTGGTTGTTTTCTTTTGTTACCCTGCGACACTCCATACTTTGGTAGCTGTAATCTTGATAATCTGCTGAGATGTTTTGGTTGTTGGAGCCAGCAGCTCCACTGGCTCGACCCCAACATCCAACTGTTGGCTAGCTGCTGTTAGCAGGCAGTTAACGGCTGTTTTTGAATCATCTAATGAACAAAAAAAAGTTAATTTAATTAGATGTATTATTGCGTGTCATTCTGTCTTTTTCTATTGTGCAAGAAACTATCTGACCAGCATCTATTAATGCTATTACACTGTAATTTGTTAATGTAAAACAGTTGTGATAACTGGACTCTCGTGTATTGAGTTGATTTTACATATATTTCGATTTCAATCAACCAGGAGGGTGTCGTTTTATTGTCAGTGAGCGAAAAAAAAAAACGTCTTTAAATGTTAAGAACACAGTTTTTGTCCCTGTGTTTTTCACCCAGACTGCTTTTATGCAACTTAATCAATCAAGTCAGTCAATCAAGCCTTATTTGTGTTGAATCCTTTTTGCAACTTCATGCAACTCGAGCTGCTTTAGAAAAATAAAAACAACTCTCGCCTTCTTTAGCTAAACCAATCGGTCAAAAAGAAATCAAGACTATTTTCCCTCTGTTCTGTAGGCAAAATGCTGAAAAATCTGATGAAGATTGAAAGTAAAAATTGTGAAATAAAATTAAACAAAATAAAAGACGCGATTAAGAAACGGATCAATACAATAAAATTAGAATTATCAGAGGAAAACACCAGTTTTCAATTGATTGGCTCTTTATTTGTGATCAGCATGTCAAAGGCAAGCTTTCCAATTCATCAATTGCATCAAGCTGACGACGACTCCTAAAATGATGGCGTATGGAGCATCAACAAAAAGATGCATAAATTAGGATAATCTTGTAGTTCCATAATAATAAGAAAAACAAATCAATCTCTTGCACAAACCTTTAAACCTAATTTTTTGTGGTGTGAGCTACAGAAGAAAAGAAAACCAAGCAATTGTGACATCAAACCTCAAAGATATATTGGTATCAGCCTGAAAAAAAAAAAAAATCCACTCCTGATTCTTCTCAGAACCAATCACACAGATACAGAAGATAAATTAAATTATGTGGCAAAAGAAGTTAAAATGAATGTTCAACACACTTTCTAGTCATGAAAAAAAAAAAAAGCAACAGTCTTCCATTGATTTTGACTGATTTAATATTTTTATTTTCTCTCAAGTGCTCACAACACAAAAGAAAGTATATTCTCTACTTTTTATTTTTACTTTTGATGTGGCGATCTCGTCTGATGGACGTAACATCAGCCAAGACAGATCTTTGGCCTATTAATTTGTGCATCTCTGTAGGATATGTTGTAACTATTTGTGAATTTAATATAAGAAACAATGGAAAAACAAATGAAAAATGATACATTTGGTAAATTGAAAAAATCTAAATCAGGGTTTGTATGTCTGGTGACTTGTCCAGGGTGAACCCCGCGTCTCGACCAATGGCTGCTGGAAAAATGCACCATTCCTACCGCAATCCTGCAAGGATTAGTGGGTATAGACAACAGATGGATGGATTAAATTAAACCTAAATATCAAATAAAAGAAAATATAAAAGTCAAATAAGAAGATGTTGTGTTATTTAAGTCTGAAAAGAGGCTAAATTTAAGAGATTTTCTTCAGTTTGCCTCTAAACACTGTGTTTAGAGGTTTTCAGTAGGGTTGCATGTTATAATGGCATCAACGTCGGTATCAGCCGATGTTGGTCATTTTTTAAAGTATCGGTCCAAATTTCTGTCTTGTTTTCGTTTGTGTTTCAGGAGGAGGACGGGGAGGGTTGGCCATGTGGTATTTGTTTGGTCATGTGAAAGTGAAAGTGATGCACCATAGGACTGTGGGGGTGTTAAACTGAAGCAGAGAAGCAATGTAGGTGGTATGGAGGAAAATGTACAAAATATTGGTTATTGGTCATTACAGCAGGATTAATATTGGATAGCAATACTACTTTAGCCCAAATGTTCATACTGGTGCATAGTTTTCAGGGTGTACAAGAATAGAAAATGGAGGCCTTGCTGTATGTCTTAGTTCTGGCTTTTTTTTTTTTTTCTTTTTTTTTAAACCTGCTACCAGAAGAGTTGAGGATGCTGGAGGGTTCCTACATTAAAATGGCCGTTAAATAAAACGGACTACTTCTATTAGGAGTCTTCCTGCAAGAGGAAACCTTATTATAACATTATATTGAAATAAAGCAGAAGCTTAAATGATGAATTGTTTTTCTAAAATAGATAAGTCTCTAATTAAACATGCTTCCGCTGAGCAGCAGAGTCCTTGAACTATTTTCGGTGGGCACATTAATATTTCAGTCAGTGGCTATGGGCGGCAGGTGAGGGATTTTACCGCCTTTTACGTGGGTTGGTTTTTGTTTTTGTTTCATCTGGTCATTTCTGCGTGATAACATTTGTTGCTCTGTGTCACCCAGCAGCCCTCTCCAGAGTCCCCGAGGCAGCTTAAAGAAGCAGACAGGCTGACGTGATGAGGTTCCCGGGAGAAGCTGCTCCCCTGTGGGCTGACAGCTGATAGAGAGGAGTCCCTTCTCCTCCTCTCACACGCGCAGTCAGGAACAAACGAGGAGGACCATGAACGTCGAAACCAGACCCATTTGAAGAAAAACGTCACTCGGACCAACTGGAAGCACTGCCTGGTTGAACATGCTTGTTTTCGGGTGTAGAAGCTGCAGCTTGTTTTTGATGTCTCTTTTTGCGCTGCAGCTGACATGAGCGGCGTGGCTTTTGCTACATTAAATGTCTGAGTATTTCTTTTTTCACTTCGCTGGCTTTTGTTGCCTTCTCCTTGAAACTGCATCAGCCAGGCAGGTCAAAACATCACAATGACTTGAGTGCCTTTTGAAACATTTTTTTTTTTTGAAACCCAGTTGGCTAAATGACACAATTAGTTCAGCAATGCTAACGTCCACAGTTTTCTGATCCTGTTTCGGGGAAGTTTTGATTGATCACCTTTACGCACTGTCGCAGATAGCCAAAGGAAAGCATAAATACTATGCACCGTTGTTGCTCACACAAATCCTATACAAAACCATTGACCTCACAGGAAGAGAGGCAGCCGTAACAGCACCCAAACCCGGACGAAGAACCTCTCCCCTGTCTCTGTGTAGTCGTTTTTTATTGAGGGGGTTCTGAGAGCTGCAGGGATGTTTGCTTCCGTGGAGCATGGCCCGGTGCTCTGTAGCGACTCCAACATCCTGTGTCTGTCCTGGAAGGGCCGAGTGCCCAAGAGTGAGAAGGAGAAGCCAGTGTGCAGGAAGCGGTACTACGAGGAGGGCTGGCTCGCTACCGGGAACAGCCGGGGGGTCGTCGGGGTCACATTCACGTCCAGCCACTGCAGACGGGACCGGGCCACGCCGCAGAGAGTGAACTTCAACCTCAGAGGACACAACAGTGAGGTAATTGAGGAGGAATTATTTAAAAATATATACATATATATTTTTAAAATTATTATTATTATAAACTGCTTATTTAATATCTAATTTGTCTCTGTTAAAATCACTGTCCAGCTGAGTAATTTTGGGTATAATATCATACTTAGTAGTATGAGTTACCATGAAACTGGAGCTGTAGCTATTGAAGTTTTCAGAAACTTTTTTTTTTTTTTTTGCTTTATCAAGTCTGCGCATGTATGGAAAAATTAAAATTATGTGGGGGAAAAAAGGTTGATTTTTCTGACATTGTGTCTTCTTCCAACCTTCCAAAGATAAAAATCAGCTTTTCTGTAGAAAAAAAGGTGTTTCACATTGATTTATATTCAAATTATGGCTTTTATTTTTGGTTTACCATATCACAATTTGAGTTTTTGTCAAAAAAAGTGATAATTTTTGTTTTTGCATTTATTGACATGTACTGCACACTTATTTAAAAATAAACAAACAGCCCGTTTTATATAATTTGTATTTTCTTTTACTCTAGATCCATTGGCTTCTTGGTTTTAAACTGGACCCAAGGTTCTTGAACTAGATTCAGTTTAGATGCCAAGCAGAGCTTAAAAAAATCCTAATTTTTGATGTCAGGAAAAAGCTTTACTGATTGTCAGCTGGGATTTAAAGATCCGTATTTCATCTCGGCTATACGTATCCCGATTCTTCTGTCTGTTGTATACTTCATTATAGATTTCAGGTAGTGCACAGCTTTCTACCTTGCTGTTGAATTAATGGAGTAGAAATATTGCAGTTCTCAATTTAATTAAATTTTTTTTTGTGAAGCTCTGACCTGTTGATGCATATTAAACTCAATTCTTTGGTTTAAGAACTGTAACACTATTTAACATAGTTTAGTGTTTCATTTTTGGATAAATTGTCTGATCATAATGATTTGTCTGCATTACAAAGAGCTTTTACAGCAAAGTTTGTTTAACTTTATTATCCTCCTGCTTATTAACAAGAGTTGCAAATCTTTGTACATAGACATACAAAGTGTAATTTAATAACCTTTTGGGCCTTTTTTTGTTGCTTTTTTTTATATTATTACTTGATCAACTCAACTTGAGAGGTGATATTATACATGTGGATTCTGTTGCATATTATATTATTACTGAGTTGACATCTTAAGTTACGTTTAATGTCAGCAGTCGGAACGTTTAGCACAATTATCACTGCTTATTGTCACATCAGTTGCTCTCTGTATTTTCCACTTAGTAAATCGAACCTATGTAGGGTTGAGATTTTCTCCAGTCTGTAAACATTTTCTAATCCAACATGTTTTATGACAGATGGAGGTTTAAAGCACAAAAGGATAATAGGAACAATTTTTTTTTTCTGTAAGCTGTTCAGCCTTCTTGGTGTCTGCCAAGGTCCCTCTGGTTTTCAAAGTTAGATGGACTTACTGTGTGTTGCATTGAGTTTTTCTCTGAAGTTGGAGTGAGAATTCAATGCCGGATCACCAAATGTACACTTCTTCCATTTGGCAAATGGAAGAGCATAAAGATTATATTTGGAGCTTTTATTTATACTTTATAGATCTTTAAAAACAAAAGAAGTGTCCTGTTGATTCCTTTCCTTCTAAGGTGGATGATGTCATTCTGTTTTCCAACACAGAAGTATCTACCTTTGTTTAGTTTAATTGGAGCACTAGGTTTTATAAAGGCAAAACCAGTGGGAGTCTGTGGGGGTGGAATAATTTCATAGATTTTTTTTTGGGGGTGGGGGGTGGGGGGATGGTTGTGGTTAGAGGCAAGACTTCTCCCTGACTCACGCTTTGACAGTCTTACATCAGATCTGCCTGCTGCTCCCAGTCACAACATTGCAGCACTCCAGTCTCTGTTGTTGCTCTCGAGTCTCGGCGTGGTTAAGCTCTCGAAAAGCTTCCCACTACCAGCGCAATGAGGCCGCAGCACTCCATCAGAAACATGAAATGACTAAATCCTGAGTCTAATGGCTGCTGTGTGTGAGGGAACTGATTGTTGCCGTCAGCATACAACGGAGCTGGCACCGACGAGACCGCACACAGGTTGCAACTTCGCGTTCTGTGGGTGGAGCTGCTGGTCAGATGGAGCATGGTGCTGTGTCAGCATTCCATAAGGCAGCTGAGGGGAGAGTGGATGGATCCCAACACGGAGGGTTTGAGCCAGAGCGAAAATGTCATTTAACTCTGCCCACTTGGACTCGGTCCAAATGCTTATTCAGTTCGGCTAAAATGTCCCTTCTGTTGTTTTTCTGTAATTAGTGTGTAGGAAAGCAAATTTAAGTAATTTTTTTTCTTTCATTTATTTATGCTAAATTTGACCGATGTGTCAAATTTAGCATGAATAAATGCTAAATTTGACACATCGATAAAGCGATAAATGGTTCATAAAAAGATCATAGTATTTGTCAGAAGAGCCGTTTAATTGCAACCGACTTTTAATTGTTTGTCCGCATTTTACTTCACATACCTGACAATAAAGTCCACTGAGATAAATAGGTTAGATTTTTAAATTGACACAGGGAAAAGTGCCTGTTGTTCTTCTTTTCTCGTCCCAGAAACATTAAGACGAAAGCCATAAATATCCTACCTTGTATAAAGCTATAAATGCTTTTAGAAACGTAGAATCCTGTCAAACACCCTAATGAAATCTGTCACATTTGACAGATATCTTTGCTCAGCAGTATGATTTTTCATTTATGTTTTTATTTAAAGTTAAATAAATGAAGCAAATGCAACAAAACAAAGGAATTTACTCTACGGGTCCTGGAATAAAACATTTCCCAATGTTGTGTCAGAATGCGTTTTAAGACTGAACTTCTCCTTTGCAGTTTTTAAAAAGGGCAAGAAATTTGTTTATCCTCTTTCTCTGAGTCTTATCCTTTTGGTGTCAGCTTCATCACTGACTATGACTTGTGTCCTAAATTAGCTCAAGTCATGTTTTTTAAGCAATATCACACAGAAATGCTCTACTAACCCTTTTGCTCTACTAACCCCTTTGCTCTTTTAACCCAGTTGATGTTTAACCTGCAGTTTTTCAAGAAAAAGTTTGCTTCTAACATGATGTGGCATGAAAGAAAGTCAAAGTTTCAAGCTCTCAAATAAGCTTTCATTATTTTTATATATGGATTAGACATCTCAACAGTGCAGGATCCATGTTGAGGCTGTCACAAGGCCGAGTTAAAGAGTGAGTGTGATGTGTGGATGGTGCTTCTAAAAGTCATGTTTTGTTCTATGATCATTCATATAGAGCTTAGTCAGAATGAATTAGCTCATAATGTGACCTTTAATTATGATTTAAAGCCAGTAAATGAAGGGAATTAAAAACTAGCGTTTTCTCATGGGTGGAAGTTTCACGCTTAGGCTTTTTTTCAGTCAGAGATTTAGAAAGGTACTTATGCTGGTATTTCTTGCATTTTGATAAAAAATCAGCAATCTCTTCATTGTCTTCTTGGTAAAAAATGTTGGACGAAGTATAATCACAAAACAACAACTTTTTCCAGAAGCTGCTTGATGTTCTAAAGGATTGATTTTATTTCTGCTTTCAGGAGTCTGAATGCTCTACCTCCTGTCTATATAACTGGTACCTTATCCATTATTTAACTCCAGTTAGAATGCAGAGAATAGCAAAAAAGAAGCTCTCAGATGTTCTAAGATTAAGAAGCCATTTTGAAACCATTCACAAGAGACTTCTTGGTGGCTTCTTACCTAGAGGCAGGAGTCCCTGAAGGTCTGATCCAGAGTTTTGTCTCTGACAAAGAGAGATAAGTATCTTAGGTCCCTAAAATAATCCAACAGAGACATGTGACCTCAGGGCATAAAATAATGTTTACCACTGTATTGTTTTTGATTTGTCTCGCTGTGCAGCTTTGCCTCGGATGGCCTAGATATTAATCCACGTTGTGACTTTTGTTTGTCCGTATATTGTAGTGTAACTGTTTGGGTTTAGATTTCTTTCCATTCTTCTCTGAATGCTGAAGTTTTAATTGCAGTCATAAATGTTTATTGTTTTCTTTCACAAAGCAACCCAGAGTGGATTAAAATACTTGTTTCTAATAATTTCTTAAGAATGAATCGGTACATTTTGCAGGGGTTGAATCCTCAATGTACGGTTCTTGTAAATTGACAGGAAAGAGGGATTTAACATTTGTTATACACCACTAAGACTGTCATAATACATTTTTGCTGGATGACAAATTGTTCCAGGATTCATTGCGATTAATAATAGTGTTGTTTTGTGACCAATGTCAAGTAATATATCCATAATAGCATAATAATGCAAGTTTGCCCTCTCAAAGACAAATAAATGTACATTTTGTAAAGAACACTTAACACTGGAACTGAAATATCCTATGTATATAAAAGTATATATTTTCAATTTTTAGCAATGCAGCCAACATGTTGTTTATCCTATTACTTTGCAAATTTTCTAATTCTTCTCCAACTCATGTAATTTCACACATCACTCTCCATTTCCTCATGTTCCTACGAGTATTGTCTCTGACCTCTCAGACCACTTGACTCTAGACATCCTGTTCAGACTTGAATCCTTCTTGACCCCTTAACTGCATTAAAATGGTCTCACCAAATGTGCTTAGTTCAGATGGCTGTGCTGTGGTAATCCACGTCCTGGGAGAGAACATGTTGCATAACTCCTAGGGCTCAGCTGTAACCCCAGGTTCTCTGCTCTTCCTCCAGAGTTACCAACAGAGACGGCGTGGCCTCCACACTGCTAATATATACTCACAGAAACAACTATACAACTCGCTATTAAATCGGGGTTTATTACATACAAGGCAGACTCATAAACATCTCGGGTTGTACCCCCCCCCTCCCTGAAAGTCCTGTCCTGTTACCGTTCTGTGGCATTGCAAATCATTCCATGTGGCTTTGCTCATTTAAACTTCCTTGCCTTTGAATCAGCACAGTACAGTACAGTGCTTTTCTTTAATCGAGTTTTGTCTGACTTATTATCTAGTCAAACCAGAGTCGGAAGGGCAGGAGGCTGTGGAGGGGAAACGGACATTCACATTTAGCTGTGACTTTTAAAAGTGAAATATCAGCAACTCTTATGGATGTGCAGGCAATATTTGTATTTACTTCTCAGAATTGTGTTTGTTTTTATTGGGAGTGTTAATATTTGATAAAAACTGAATTTTTATCAAATAATAGAAATTTAGCTGTGCTAACCTGTGCTTTAGGGTTAGCACAACTAGCATTTTAGTCAGCAGTTTTCTCTACTGATGTTACAGTTGTGAGGCTATGAATTAAAGTAAAAGGAAGGAATACAAAGAAATTGTGTTGAGCTCATCTTTTTATTTTTGTAGCTTAAGCAGTAGGATCACAGTGAAAATGATCTGAGGAGATGTTAGCAACTGTTGAAGAACTCCAACCGTTTTTAGCTTCTTGGTTTCTTAATGGTTGAAGGGCTGGTGCTCACTTTGCTGCATGTTGTGTTACATCACCTGTTGAAAACAAATTCCTCTCTGTTCTACCATAAAACACACAATCGTACTTAATGCGATGTATCCGTAGGAGGTTGTGTGTAAGAGCACGTGACTGTATTCTCTCCGTGTCTTTGGTGTCGAGTGCTTTCTCATGCCTGTCTCCATGTGACGTCTGATCTCCCTGATCGCTGCGTCACAGCGAGGTGCTCAGGTGGGATCCCCTCACCATCTTACACTAATCTCCACTCCGAGCTAAATTTACATCAATTCACAGTTTATTGTCGCCTCTGTGGAAGTGCAAGTACGAAACGGGCATGTGTGAAAATTGGGTTTATTTATTTATTTTTTTTCTCTCTCTCTTTTAATACTCATGAACATAAGAAAGATGGTGGAACATTCAGACTTTGATACATGTGTAATTTGAAGGTTCAATCTGATTTTGTACAATGCCAACTAAAATGTGTACTTCCTTGGTAATTCTATGACTTGAGTAATTAGTATTAATGTAAAAACATAATTGATCCAGAACCTACACTATGTTAATCGCCCCCAATAATAAAAAAAATAGCACTTGATTGATTTTTTTTTTTAACTATTTGTTTTTACTAGAGAAATTCACAAAACTCAAAGTTTCATTATAGCCTAAATGTGTTTTAATTATAACCTTTAAATCACAATATAAATTATTTTAATAAACCATTGGTATTCAGAAATGTACAACTTCACTTTTTTATCATTATTTGTTTAAAATAAGTAAAAAGCAAATTTTCACGAGCAGTTTCCTTATTACTCTCATTAGATGATTATCACAGAAAATAATTAAATTGTCATAAATTGACATTATGCGATATTCTTTGGTTTCCCAAAGGGGTATTCTTGTTTACATTTTCGTTACTCTTTTTGGCATGTTGATTCCCTGTTTAAGGATAGACTCTGTATTGGTTTATTTATTTATTTATTTTTTTTCAACTTTCATTGACTGATCTGTCGGCGTCACACTTATCTGAGTGTCTAAGCCGAACTAAAACCTTGGCCTGTGTTGTGTATTTGAGTGTGCAAAGCCCACGTGCTCTGCTCGGTGAAAGCAGAGCTGCTCTTTTCTTAGGATTACTCCCTTGGGAATCGGCTGAGTCACCGTGCACAAGACCAGAGAGAGACCGGGAGAGCATAGAGCAATGTAGTCGGAACGAAGACAATGTCAGAGAAGCTGGTCATTAATAGTTTGATCTGTGCTGCATTTAATGCCTTCCTCCTCTGCTTCTGTGTTGTCAAAGCCTGAGGGCTATAACAACACATGTGTGTAATCACTCAGAGGGAAAACACAAACCTGTTCATGTTTGAGTTGCTGATGCCAGGCTTTACATGTTACAGCATTACTTTGTTTCTAAGTAGAATATGGTCTGGAACGTATGAGGTCATATTGTCTGTAATATGTAGGATATTGGCAGCTCCTTAGTGACTTTCTCCAAATGAGGTTAACCTACTTTTTCTATTTCCATCTAACATGAAGCTAAATTTAGATCATAAAATATTGCGAAAATCAATATGACTTTTTAGCTTTTTTTAGGCTTCAACTGATGCTTATTTGGAGCAAACTTATCATCTGTCAGTGTTTTGATCATAGCAGCTTTGTTGTTCATTTATCTACACAAAGCTCTGTCACAAAGAAAAATCATTTCCATATCAAAATAACTCTGTCGTCTGTTTTAACTTGAGCTGTTTTTCTTTGTTTTGTAGGTGGTATTGGTGCGGTGGAATGAGCCTTTCCAGAAACTGGCCACATGTGACACAGACGGAGGGATTTTTGTATGGATTCAGTACGAGGGCCGCTGGTCTGTGGAGCTCGTCAACGACCGTGGAGCTCAGGTTAGAGTCGTGACCAATGTGTAGAGAAACGGATAAATTAGCAAAAGGTTTCTGAGGTTCCCTCTGCATGTGTCAGTATAAAAGATGTGTAAAAAGGCTAAAAATAAATTGCAGTTGCTAAAATTGCAAAACAACCTTTGAGACGAACTTGGATTGAGCACTCCAAGTAGGTCTGATATTGGATAAAAAAAAAACAAACAAAAGATGAATATTTGGATAACATATTAAACACAGAAACTGCCATCGCTTTCAGCAAAACAACTGTAACAGAGAAACTCTACAAACTCAGTTTATTGTAATTTTTTTTCCTTTTCTTCAATAGAACTCCTAACAACATTTTAGAATTTATATTATTACATAATGATCCCTGTAGGTGAGTGACTTCACCTGGTCGCATGATGGAACACAGGCTCTCATCTCATACCGTGACGGCTTTGTCCTGGTGGGCTCTGTTAGCGGACAGAGACACTGGTCTTCTGAGATAAACTTGGAAAGTCAGATCACCTGTGGAATCTGGACTCCTGATGACCAGCAGGTAAGTCACACACCTAACAGACAAGTTAAATAAATTTCCTGTCTAGATCTGTTCAAGTTGCATTTTTTTTATCTGATCCTTCTTATTCCCTTTAACCTTGTGAAACTTGTTTATCTTTTAATTGCCCTTTTGAAAATCCATTGATCACCTTTTTTCTAGTGCCTTTGATGTTGAATTTTAGAATTGATGAAAAATCTATTTTTCACACTCGAAAGGGAATTTGCTTCCATACAGATTGAATGAGTTTTAACATCACTGTGAAGGGATTTTGGTCCACTTTTCTTTACGAAAATGTTTTCATTAAGCCACATATGAGGTTTATAATGATAAATGGCCTGTTTAAGGTTATGCAATTGCCTCTCAATCAAATTTTTAGTCTTTGACTAGGCCATTCCAAATGTTTCATTGGTTATTCAGAGGTGATATTTAGGCCATCATCCTGTTGCATTACCTAAGTGTACTTGAGCTTTAGGGCACAAACTAATAGCCTGGTGTTTGCGTCAGGTTTTTTTTGCAAGAAATGAGAATTTGTGGTCTTATTAAATATAGCAAGTGGTACAGGAGCAAAGTAGCCCCAGAACATCACACTATTACCATCATATTTGATTCTTGTTATTTTTTTCCCACCAGATATTACAGGGTAGAAACCACTCTACTTGTTCCACTTGTGTCTTGTCAGTGAACAGAATATTTTATCCAAAGTCCTGGAGGTCATCAAGGTGATCATAAATGGTTGAGATTGAGATTTCTTTTTGTAAAGGCACAGTAAATATGACCAGCAGATTTAGACATTCTTAGCCAGGGTCACTATGGTCTGTTTAATGAGCTGTGGGGAGAACTTGGACCACTCTGGCAGCTATGGATATGAGTAAAAGAGGAAATCCTGTTGCTTCCTGATTGTATGCAATCTAAATATAGCTTAAAGTAAAGCGGGTTACTTAGTTGCTACAAGAGAAAATAAGATTGAAACTTACAGGATTTAATATTTCAACTCTGCACTACGCCATCCTAGTGGATAGATGTTGAAATTTTGACTTTTATTTACCAGACTGCATTTTTGCTTTTGATATCCAGACAGATGAGAAATTATTTTTAAATGGCAGCAAATCTGGTTCTGTTCAAGCATGTTTATGTTGGCTAACTTTAACCAACTTTGTGTTTGTCCTATAACTTTGTTTCTGTGCAGTACATAAAAGTTATCTTTTACTTTTACCAAGTTAACGTTTCATTTCATTCAGGTTTCATTTATCTGTGTGAGTTTATCCTCTTTCTCTCCTCTACTCCTTCCTTTTTTTCTTTAATTTTCTTAAAAATTGTTGTGGTTGTTCTCTCTCCAGGTGTTGTTTGGCACAGCCGACGGACAGGTCATAGTCATGGACTGCCACGGGCGTATGTTGGCCCATATTCTGCTCCATGAGTCTGATGGCATTGTCAGCATGTCATGGAACTACCCCAGCTTCCTGGTGGAGGACAGTAGTGAGAGTGACACAGACTCCGATGATTACACTCCACCCAAAGGTATTCTTCTCAAACATTTTGCCTGGATAGGAAACTGAACCATGACTGTACTGAAGCTGCTCATCTTGTTTGAGGGAGAGAAACAGGATGCATCCGTGGAATTATTTTACTGTTGTAGACAAAGAAAAACCTAGGAAAGCATAATTTTACATGCAATTTTTGACTACTGCAACAGTTAATTTTTTTGAACAAATGAAAAAGATGAAAAATGCAGAATTAACAAAGACATGAGAAATGATACCGTAATGCTTTTGAAAATACTCTGTTAAGGTGCATTAGAAATACTGGGAAAAATCTGTGCTTGATCGTGGGATAACTAAGGACACTCATGCGAGTATTTTATTTAACAGCCATATTTAATGCATAATTAAAGTCACCTCCTAAAAACAGGACACCAAAATTCCCTATGCCTCATTGTTTTAACTTTGGGCTAAAACCGACAGTCAAACTTTAGCATTTTCTTTTTAGCTTATGCTGTTTACTAAAGTCAGCGAAATAAGACAAATATTCACCTACAGATAAAAATAGGAAAAAAAAACTTTTCATAAGCTTTCATGAAGTATCACAGCAAAAAATAAGTTTATTTTAATTGGTACCCGTTTTGTTGTCTCCTTTTATCTTCACCCTAATTACTCCCAGTTGCCAATGTTGTTTTGTTCTTGGCCTGTCTTCCTCCTACTTTGCTATTTGTTCTTCTCCTCCCTTCACCACGGGCCAAGTGGTTAGGCTGAAAAGTGCTTACCTCATCAGAAAGGCTGGCTGTGCGCTAACTCACTAATTAAACCGTTCAGTAGAAATTGATTGGCTCACATAGAAATTATCTCTCAAGTTGACAACCGGACCGAGACACCATTCCTCATCAATCTTTTCTTTGCAAATGTCTTTGTCATACAGTATTTCAATAAGCCATTAATACTGAACTAAACTTCATTTAAAGGTGCATTTTCAGTCTAGATGAGTGATTTTTGTCTTTTTTCTCCTTAACATCAGCAGTTCTTACAGTATTAAGCACCATAAGCATGCTTTAAAAATGTCTCGCCTCTTTCCTAACAGACCATTGTTGCTCTTTATGTTCTCTCAGTGCACAGCCAGAAACCACTGCTGACAGTCAGCTTCACCTCTGGAGACATCAGCCTGATGAATAGTTACGATGACCTCTCACCCACATTGATCCGAACCGGTTTGAAAGGTGCGTGAGTCTCCCAGGAGTTAGATTACTGCTTCCCTGTCTTACTGTCTCTTGTTGTCACACACTTCAATGTCTAAATGATTTAAGTTCATGTTAAAAGAATGAATGCTTATTTTCTTTTCCCCTGTGCGACAGATGTTGTAGTCCAGTGGTGCTCTCAGGGCGACCTTTTGGCAGTGGCAGGGATGGAGAGAACAGTCCTCCTCTCCCCCGAAGCTCCATGTTCTCCACCCACCAAGAACGCCATTGTCAAGTTCTACAATGTTAGAGGGGACCACATTTACACACTAGACACACCAGCACAGGTGAGAACTTGGAGCTGAGACATGGAAGCTGAGTTGAGATGTCTTTAATCTTATTTTATTTAATCTTTCTAGTCAGAAACTGTTTTTAACTTGGTGGTCTTTTGCCTCATTTCCACTGAGCGCTAAAGCATTAGTCTGTTTCTATTGTAAAAGCGGCCCATACCACACCAGGACCATAAAATAGCGTAACAACCCCCTCAGTGGACACAAGGCATTTCTTTCTATTAAGTGAATGTCACCAAAGGTGTGCCTCAGAGCTGTGTATTAGGCTCAAAGCTTCCTCTAGATTACGTTAATAACATGGGCCAGATTGCTCCAGAAACATGCCTTTGGTTCTTTAGTGTCTCATACGTCATTATAGTGACAGTATTTGTATAAATATTCCTATTGGCTGGTGTTTGTGTAGGAATACAGAGATTTATAACAGTAAATCTCTGTTATATATAAAAACGTACTGCCTTGGTTTTAAGTGGACAGCAGCCGGACTTTAATTTTTACTTTTTTGTATTTCTGCCTTTTTTTTTCTTTTTTTTTTTTTTTCTGTTAAGAAGAAAATGTCTCCTTAACATGGCGTTCTATATGTTTGCAACAACAAATAGATAAAGTATTAAACCAGGATATGGCGGTTTAATACTTTCATTGCTGGAAACCATTAATCTGACACTGCTGACTCAGCTCTTTGACCCAAACCATTATCGATTTGAAATGGGTCAAATTAAATTATTGCTATGTTTTGTTCAAATGTGCCTGAGCTACACCTAGACCAGTAAACGGGAGTTAGCTGGAAGGAGACTGAACTTTGTCCCCTTCTTCTCCTTCACACTGCAGCGCCCCATCACTACGCTCTGTTGGGGTCACAGAGACTCACGTCTGTTCTTGGCATCAGGCCCGGCGCTCTATGCAGTTCGAGTGGATCACCGGGTTGCGGCGCTACAACTTCTCTGCCAGCAGGTCATTGCCACAGCTGTAAAGGAGGAGAAAGATGTCGCCAAACTCACCATGCCTTCCCGGCTCTGTACCTACGTCACTGCTGCTTTCGCCCCCACCATCAAGGTAACACAGGGTGGAGGATGCAATTAGCTCAGTGGAAGAATAGTAAAAGGCTGAAACTAAATGTAACTGATAGTCTAATATTCATGAACTAAGCAAAACCAAGTGTTGTAACAATTATTGCACAAACTTCATGTTTCCAGCCGCCCATCCCAGATCCCAACAACATGCGGGATTTTGTGAGCTACCCAACATCCGGGAACGAGCGACTGCACTGCACCATGAAGCGCACAGAGGATAATCCGGAGGTGGGCGGGCCGTGCTACACGCTGTACCTGGAGTACTTGGGTGGTCTGGTGCCCATCCTGAAGGGTCGACGGATAAGTAAGCTGCGCCCTGAGTTTGTTATTATGGACCCCAAAACGGATGGTAAAACAGGTGGGCCTGCATTTCTTCTTGGGTCAGTAACTTTAAAGAACTCATAGGAAATACTTAAAGAACAAAAAGATGTCCAGCATTCTCCAGAAGTTTTACAAATTTACAAAGTGATTTATTGAGATTGGACTCATTCATAAAAATATTTTTAAAAAATTGAGAAACGTTGACGAAAATAAGAATAAAAACCGTTTGAGTAGAATATTAGTAAATGTTTTCTTCTTTAAATTTTAAAGATTTCGGTGGCTTTTTATGGTTGTAAAAAAAGCTCTCCATGACTTTTTAACCAAAAACAATTTTATGTTTGTCTCTTTACTGCCAGACGCAGCATCACAGACTCATTGATTCGATTTCTTTTTTGTGTTGTGAGAGCTGCACATTTAGTAAACTGTGACTTCTCATGTTTTGTTGCGTCAGATGAGATATACAGCAACAGTCTGATATCAGCCATGATAGACAGCTGTAACTGCTCAGATTCCAGTGATATTGAGCTCAATGACGACTGGGTTGGCAAGAAATCTCCAAAGATATCCAGAGGAAGCAAATCTCCTAAACTTCCCAGGTAACTCAACAAGAAACCTCACCTAAATGATTTTGCATAATAATATTCTTCTGATCAAAACCTAAAAAGAGGTGGTTGGATTTATTTTTTCTCACATTTTGTCAGAGTTTCCTTATACAGTCTCAAAAAGTCTGCAGTAGAATGGAAAAATATATATATTTTTTGTATTTAGTAAATCTTAAGTAGAGAAAAAAAATAGAATGTCCTTACTTTATTTCTTATTCTATTTTCTGAAAGATTATTTGAATTTCTGGAAAATGAGAGCTATGCACACAATTTTTTAGTCAAATGCTTTTAGTTTTCCACTGCACAACTTGAGTTTTTGTCCAACTCATTGATCATTTTGGTTTTTGAAGCTAGGATAAAGTTTTGAAATCCCAGTAAAATACATTGAAGTAAATGGCTATAATGTAATAAATTTGTAAACGCTCAAGTGATATTAATTACGTAATGAAAACGTTTAGTGGAATATCTCTGTTTTTTTGTTTTTCTTGCATGCCTAAACCTTCTTTTTTTATTTGCTACCTTCTCTGTAGAGACTTAGTTTGTCCCTTTACCAACAGGATAAATATTGACCCCAGAAAATCACCCAAGCTGTCCCGAGCAACACAAGAAATCTCTAGGTCGCCACGGTTACCCATAAGAAAACCCTCAATTGGGTCACCAAGTCTCTCACGGAGAGAATTCCCTCTGGATGACATCAATCAGGTAACTAGAAGATCATGTAAATGTTGCAGGGCTCACTAAGGGAGCTAATTTTCGTTTATGTCACCATATTTGGTTTCTTTTCATAATTTTTTTTATGTTTTGCAGCAAAATTACCTCGCTCAGGTCACATCCAATATTTGGGGAACAAAGTTCAAGATAGTGGGACTGGCCGCATTTTTACCTACCAATCTCGGTGCAGGTAACTCATCCACAGCCTCTCAATGAACTGGTATAATCAGCGTTCTTTCTTTTCTAATTTCACTCTTTTCTTTTTTCTTAGTTATCTATAAGACCAGCCTCCTCCATCTGCAGCCCAGACAAATGACCATCTACCTGCCTGAGGTGCGCAAAATCTCCATGGAATACATCAACCTGCCTGTTTTCAGCCCTAATGTCTTCAGTGAGGACGAGGATGACCTTCCTGTCTCAGGCCCTGCTGGAAGCACTGACGACAACCCCCCCTGTACTGTAAACATCCCTATTGCCCCCATCCACAGCCCCGCCCAGGCCATGTCCCCTGCCCAAAGCATCGGCCTGGTCCAGTCTCTGCTAGCCAATCAGAACGTTCAGCTTGATGTCCTCAGTAATACGACAGCAGCTCCTTCCGGAGCATCGGCTAGCGGTTCGGACCAAAGCCAGGACGCCATCTTAACTGCTCAGTACACCGTGCCCACCAGGTATTCCAGTCCGGGTCAGGTCATTTTTGGGGGGCTGGACGTAGGTCGGCTAATGGTTGGACCACCGCCGTCCCATCATCCATCGCAACAACAACAACAGAGTCAGCAGCAGCAGCTTCTACAACATCAACAAATTCAACACCACCAACAGCAGCAGCAGCAAATACTTCAGCAGCAGCATCACTTACAACAGCAGCAGCACATTCAACAGCAGCTGCAGCAGCAGCTTCAGCAACACATACAGATGCAGCAGCATCAACAAATGCAGTTGCAGCAACAGCAGCAGATGCAACAGCAGCAGATGCAACAGCAGCAGATGCAACAGCAGCAGATGCAACAGCAGCAGATGCATCACCAGCTGCAGTCTCAACAGCACCATCTTCAGCAGCAGCTTCAGATCCAGATCCCTGCTCCGTCCCTGTCACCGGGGCAACCTTCGGGAACGGCCCTGCACCAGCTGCAGCCGGGGGCCCTGCAGATACAAATCCCCCACCAGCCAGCCGATTTAATTGTTGACAGAACAGCGGGCGGGGAGCACGAACACCTGCTGAAGATCAAAACCACTCGGTCAACGCCACAGCTAGCTGATGCTGATACAGTTGTGTTCAGCGCTCCTTTGGAGCTCAGCAAAATGAACCCGCCACCTCCTTACCCCGGGACCGTTGCCGCTGCTGCAGCTGCTGCAGCTGCTGCTTCACCATCAGCTTCCAACGCAGCTTCCAGCTCCTCATCTGGAACAGAAGGGGGCACTAGTGGAACTCCTCCCCCTAGCGAGCTCTGCGTGAAGAAGGGTGACTTCAAACTTTATCCTCCAGGTCAGCAGCAACTACAGTACCCCACACCTCTGGGCTACGAGAGGATAACGACGTTTGACAGCAGCGGAAACGTGGAAGAGGTGTGTCGCCCTCGAACACGCCTCGTCTGCAACCAGAATGTGTACACGCTCCAGGGACCTGGCAACTCTGCCACGCTCAGGGTCACTTCCTCTTCATCCTCGTCTGCAGCTGACAAGAAAATCCAGCTGCCCTACACTTCTGCTACGCTTAATAGACTCACCGCACCTCGCTACTCCATACCAAGCGGAGACCCACCCCCTTACCCTGATTCTGCCAATCAGAGCGGAGCTGCCGGGAGGAATCCAAACCAGCGACTCGACAGCAGCTTGATCCACGCCACACTCAGGAGGAACAGCCGAGAGGCTGCACTTAAAGTCTCCCAGATGCTGGAACCGCCAAGGCCGCTTCCTCCGAAGGCTAAAAACAGTCCACTAGCGACCTCCTTCCAGCAGAGGGTGCCAACAGCCTTATACACGTGCAGCCAGTGCAGCAGTGGATCAAGTGTTGGTGGTAGTGCTCCAGGGAGCGCTAATGGGATAGCAGGGGGAACGATTATCAGGCAAGATTTCCCTCCAGGGAATGGCGCACCACACAGCACAGTGATAGTTCACTCCAGCAGCGCCGCCGCTCTGGCCTCCCAGTCCTCATACAGCCTGGTGAGCTCACTGGAGGGGTCTGGGAGTACAGCAGGAGCAGGAGGGAACAGAGACCGGGCTGAGTATGTTAACTCAGCGTTTACTGAGGATGAAACACTCAACCAGTCGCTGAGGCATTTGGTAATTGGAGGAAAAGATGCATCAGGGCTTATCGTCAAACGCCCACCTCCCTACCAGTGGGATCCGACTGGCACAGAGGAGGTGTGGATACCTCAAGAGAGGACAGCAAATGCCCCTCCTGGAGTGCACAAGCCTCCGCCCCTCATTCTCAGCCCGACTCAGCACTTGGATGTTACCAGACTGCCTTTTGTTCTTTCTCCAAAGTCTCCCACCAGCCCCAGCGCTGCATCATTCCAGGCTGCAGCAGCAGTTACAGCTACAGGCTACCAAATCTCTCTGCAGTACCCCCCAGCAGCAGCCTATGCCGGAGCTCAGCTCCAACCCATCCCAGGGTCGCCGCGCCCCTGCTCCTCCCCTAAGGAAGTTGTGGCGCCCGTGGCCCTCTCACAGCAGGACACGACCCTCGTCTTGTCGCCGGGTTACTCTCCAAACATGGCGAACCTCGCCTGCTGTCCCCTTCCTCCTTTGTATCCCGGAGGAAGTTCCTGTGCTGGAATCCCCATCCCTCCCATTGCCCTTCACACACCGTGGGGAACGTACAACCCTTGTCCGCCTATGCCCAGTCCTGCAGTGCCACTACCACCCAAAGCCTCCCACGTATCAGTAGACAAAAATGTTCTCTCACCTCCTCCTCCACAGCCTCCACCACCACCAGCAGACCCACAGAGCCACGGGGTGTTACAGGAGACAATGGCAGAGCCAGGGGACGCTTACCAGGAGGTGTTGTCTTTGACTGAGAGCCCTGTACCACAGCGGCCCGAGAAGTTCAGCAAGAAGAACCGCAAGCGGATGGATGGCCGGGCCGAAGACGCTAACGTGTCTCAGTTAGCCGAAGGCAGCAAGTCGAAGAAAGAGGGCAGGGCTCTGGGGGATTTCAACTCGCTGATCTCCAGCCCTCGACTGGGAGGAAGAGACAAGAAGAAGCCGAAGGGGCAGAAGGAGCAGCAAATGAAGGCGAAGAAGCTGAGTAAGGCCACAGCCAACAGTGAGTTCCAGGACAGTTCAGAAAGCGAGCCAGAGCTTTTCATCAGCGGCGATGAGCTCCTTAATCAGTGCCAGAGCGGGAAAAAGGGCTGGAAGAGTAAAAGGAACCTGAGGGCTGCTAGCGAGCTTGATGAAGTAAAGTGCCGGAAAGCCAATGAGAAGGAAGACAGAGGACTGGGCAGCCAAGGGTTTGTGTATGTGATGGCCAACAAGCAGCCTCTGTGGAATGAAGCCACACAGGTCTACCAGCTGGACTTTGGAGGCCGAGTCACGCAAGAGTCAGCCAAGAACTTTCAAATCGAACTGGAGGGCCGGCAGGTGAGTTGGGTTAAATTTTTCTTTCAGAACCTCATACAATATGTTCTCTCTGTGAAGATTTTGTTTTGTTTTTTCGGATAGCAACATTTATATTTTTTATGGTAAATTAAATAAATGCATAATTGTAAATATGGCTTATGTAGGAAAGAAAGCAAATATAGGTTCCACAGCCAATCTCTTTCTTGTTTGTAAAAACATATATGAAGCACACCAGAAACTATAAATCAATATTACAATACATTGAGTCAATTATTATTGGTATTAAATTACAAACTAGAATGAAGTGGCGTCCTTTCTATATGTTTTATTGCTATTAATTTTTCAGAAGCATTCAAAATTATTTCCAGCTAATTTTTTCCATTTATTCCAGTGTTTGGAAAATAGGTTTATCTTTAAATTGACTGTGACGTTCATGTCTTCCATTTTGTAAATATCTACTACTATTTGGGAGGTTGGTTCTTTTTTGTATCATCCAATTTTCTTGTAGTTACCTTTTTTCTGAACTCGTCCCAGTAACATAGTTTTGAAATTTGGCGGAATTTAGAAGCGCAATATATGGTTAACTCCGTTGTTTATGTTAATCCACTATTTTGGGAGAATATTGCATTCCTATTTCCTTGTGTCTTTGCAAATCTGAATGTGTGTTTTAACGTCTTAGGTGATGCAGTTTGGTAGGATTGATGGTAATGCCTACATCCTGGACTTCCAGTACCCCTTCTCTGCGGTTCAGGCTTTCGCAGTGGCTTTGGCCAACGTCACCCAACGCCTCAAATGAGACGTCCCCTCCCAACACACCCCGAGTCATCCCGTGATTTTAAATGCAGCCTGCTGAAGGAGCACAGTTGTTTTCTTTGGAGATTCATACACTCTAATAAACTCAGCGGATTTTGGAGAAAAAGACTGAAATCAACTGTGGTCAATAGATGGAAATGCAATCACACTGCACTACGCAATGCTGCCACTAGACATGGTGCAATAAGCATTGACTTTTTTTTTTTAACGCCTTTAGAGCCGCTCCGTTCTGAATTCGGTGGCACCCTCCAAGCACGTAGGGCCAAAGAGCTGAGCTTGGGTTATCATCATGCAAATAAATGCTGCTTTGGGTAGAAGAGGCTTTCGTAGAGAGACAGATTGTCAAGGTGCAGTTTAAAAAAAAAAAAAAAAAAAGCAGCAGTAATACTTGAAAACCACACTCTGGAGGTTAAATTACTTTTTCCAGAGCGCACAGGTACTACTGGGCACTGAAATCCATTGCTGTACAAAACTTTAGTGAAACAGTTACTACTTTATTAAACTGCTTTTGCTTATAGTTTATTAAATGAGGTTACTTAGTGGAGGTTTTTGTTCTATACCATTCCTGTTGTTTCTATCTCAGTCAGTTTCGGCTGGATTTAAGGTTGATATATGCATCATTTAGGAGCACTACTAAAAGTTACAACTTTTCACTGTTTCTGGAAGGAAATATCGGTCTTTATCAAATCTGCGTTTGAAGGATGAACACTGTCACCCTGCTACACTTAATAATTTATATGTACATGTTGTTTATCTTTCCAGATACGGATTTTTTAAGAAAATATTGTTATTGTTCAAGATGTACAACCCTCATACTTTTTCATCCCAGTTTTTCTTACCAACTTTATTTGGGGAGGCTGAATTTAAATATTGCTGTACACTCTGAGTATTCAGGTGGGAGCGGTTTACAGAATAGCTTTGGCTGACATATCCTGTAATTGGATATCTACATATGGTGACACTGGCGCCAAAGACGTCGCCAAGGCCTCAATTGAACAACTTAACCTCTGGCATGAAGTGATAATGTCACCTGCTGTCACTTCTGTGAAGTGAGTACGTATTTGGGGGCAGTCCTTGCTCTTTAGGACCACACTAAAACATGTAAGCATGGTACAGGAAATATTTTTGTATATTTCACCTATGCCATTTCATATTCTTCTCAGAAGGCATGTAAATAAATTGGAGGTGTAAATGTGGTAAAGAGACTTCGGCGACTCTGACAAGTTTACACCTCAGCTTCACTGTGTTTAATTTCAGGTGTGGAGGGAAGCTGTAACACCGTAAAATTACTGTTAAGCTAAATCATCGTCGTCACTCGGTTTAATAAGACTACATTGAAGAATGAAGCTCCACTTCATAAGCTGACTGTGCAAACTGAGAGACGGGTTAAGCTGTTTAAGTGTTAGCAAGGATCATGGACGGAGATAAAGTGCAACGGACATATATGCGTTAATTTCTGTTTAAGTACAATATCAGCTAAAATCACCAGAAGCTTTTAGGCCTAATAAAACAGTGAATGTGCTGTAGGGCTAAACTAATTTGTGCCAAAATATCTACACTCAATTTTATGACAGATGCAGTCCAAAGGGGAAGAACCAATTCTATTTTGACCATTGAATTGATGATTTTACTACTTTTAATAAGTGTGATCTTTCCTGATCTCAAAGATGCATGTTGGTCATCGGTTGTAGGAAAATGGACCGAATGAAGATATTTTAAACCCTATTATAATAATAAAAAAAAAAAAAAAACCAAGCATGTCATGACAAAACCCTTTTTGTGTTAGCTGTGCAATATTTTGTAGGAGAAAACGATGTTTTTGTTGCTTTCAACCATGTTTTGATACCGTTCTTTTAGTTCAATATCTGAGATTGCTGGTTTGTGCATTTTTTTTTATTTATGAGATTATTTCCTGAAAGGAGGAAAATATCTATACATACTGTATATTGTGGAGTTTTCCCAAACTTTTTTTGTGTTCAGTCTGTAATGAGTGTAGCCCAGGTTGTGGGGTTGGTGATGAGAAGAGGCATCCTAATTTGAAGTTTGCTTTGGATGAAAAAAACAAAGATGTGAATGAGTAAGTGCCCAGTTTAATGTAGTTGGTAGACTAGTGTAAGTGTTAAGTCGAGGTGTGTTTGTGTTCAGCTGTGCAGTCTACCAATCCCATCAGTGTTAAATCTATTATATTTAAATGTGTTCATGGCTTCTACACATTCAAACACATTCTTCACTGAGTTGATGTTCAGCATTACTTATGGACTCGGTTAGGGACTCACTTTAAACCGATGATGAGCTGTTGTAGATATTGTAGGATTTGACTTTTCTTTAGAAAAGATCTGTGCTTTGTATTTGCAGGTGTAGACTTAACTGACAAAAACACTTGAAAAAAAAAAAGAGTCTGAGTATGGTGACTGAACGTTCATAGTGGATGGATAGTAAGGCATGCCATGTAAATTATTTTAGAACTGTATATGTCACTCATCTTTTTAATAAAACTGTCATTGTTTGAGAAAATACCAAGTTGTGTTTCTTAAAATAAAATAAATTGGTTAATTTCAGTATGATGTAGTTCAGACAGACTGAGGTACTTTGTATGAAAAACATATTAAATGCAATTGCTATTTTTTAAATATCATTTTTTAAAACTATTGTTCTAGTAGACCAGTGTCACAATGTTTTTTGTTAAATTACACATTGAGTGGTACAAAAAAAAAGGCATTTTTTTGTACCACAAAAAACAAAAACAAAAAAAATGCATTTTTTTTGTTACTGAAGCATATTAAATAGTTTAAACTAAACTGATAAATTAGTTATGAAAAATCCATCTTGTGTTGCATTTACTGTTTTTTCTATACAGTGAAGCACAGTGAATGATTATATATAGATGACTAGATAAATATTCTACACCAATAATATAATGGAGGATAAAGGCAAAGTAAAATGATGTGTAGTAACTACTTGACGTTTTACAAATTCAAAAAGTAATAGTTATGTGTTAGTGACACAAATCTTTAAAATTATTATAATTCAGAAATTAATAGAAACGTTTTATTTATTTTTTTTAATTTAGCACATATATAGAAAACTGGGTGTGTTTACATGAAATGGCTAGATTTTAATTATATATTTATGTGATGTACGCATCATAGGATTAAAGTGATAGTATAAGCAGCATGCAAAGCAAACATAATACAGTTTTTATTATTATGTAGATTTTTGTACTCTGGAACCTGTAAATCTGCCATTATTATCGTTACTTCCCGTCCCTGTCCGTGGTGCTGAACTCTGATCACGTGACCCCCTCTCGTGTGATGGCTGCGTGTTTCCGCCCCCTTTTCATTTTAACACCTTTCCTTTCTTTGTCTTTTCATGAAGCGACACAAACAGAACAGCTTCGGCTGCACTTTTAAATAAACGTCACCACAATACTGTATAGACAGATCTATGTGAGCTATTCGTTGAAGGCCGCGGATTGTCTTCTCATCGCCATTTTCAGCCGTCAGAGATCTCGGTGGAATAATGGACACAGACTACTCCTCCGGCTTGGAAAACCCTCTTTACGGCGAGCTGAAATACTTCTGCAGGAAAATACAGGAGGCCTACCAGGACCTGAAGGAGGATTTAACACCTTATCGTGATGATCGATTTTACAGGTGAATCTATTCTCAACGAATCTTCTAAAATATATGATAAAGGATTTGTTTTATAATCAAAATTATTCTGAAAGGTAAAGGGAAATTTGCTAGATTATTATGAGGGCTGTAAATTGTATATATTTTTTACATATTACACATTTTGCTGTTTTATATTTTTATCATGCAATGCCTCAGAAACAATGGATCCTGATAAACACTTGATGACAGATAATCAAATAATTAGTAGGTCTTGTTAAACAGCAACTAAAGCTTAAAGGCGTATTGATTATTGGCAACAAAAGCAACAAGTTGCCATGTTTATAAACACCGTTTTACATTGGTGAGAAAAACAGGTCTTGAAATAATATTCATAAAATAAGGTAGCGGTTGACATACCGCGGCGCAAGCCAGTAATTAATAAATTAATAAATATTGTTTGTAATTCAATGTATAGACCTGACGTAAAAACAGATAATGCCCTGTGATTTCTGTAGCTTAGAATATAAAACGGTGCAGGCAGAAAAGGACGCATGCTACATAGGCTCCCTGATTCTTAAGGCCCCTTCGAAGTTCCCCTCCCTCGATTCTGCTGTCACGTGACTTCCTGACTCCTCCCATTCGGTGACGTTGCCCCTCTGCACTAGCAGCTTGATGTTGATACACGGATGTGGATTCACGACGAAAATCTACCAGTTTTTCGCTCCGCTGAGACTCTAAACCGGATTAAATGGAGCTGTAAGTGTCTTTTACGTCCAGGGAGCATACTAAAGACTTGTATTTGACGCTAAAGGTTGTGAGAATTAGCGTTTAAAAACCACATCTGTCAGTACTGTTAGCTTAAAGTAGCCTGGACGCCGTTGTGTTGACATCCGGCTCAAACCAAAGCGGCATTAAACTTAAAGCAAATAAAACGATTTTTTCCGATTTTGTGTGTGCTTTATCATTAATTACCATCTTCTCGTGACAGGCTGGCACCCATGCGGCTCTACACCTTGTCTAAAAGACATTTTGTCCTGGTCTTTGTGGTGTTCCTGATATGCTTTGGCCTCACAGTGTTCATTGGGATTGCAGGTACGTGATGTCGCCATATGATGCTCAAAAGTGTTAAGTTTCTGAGAAATTAGTCTTTCCACCTTCCTGTGTTACTCATTGTGCCCATGTGAACCACAAAATCGTTCTTATTTGCGTTGAATGCTGCATGTGAGACTTAAAAGCTTAAATGCTCAGATCAAATTTGAGAATCCTCACTGCTTCCCCATCAAGGATATCCTGGCATCTTGTTCACAAGTGATGGTGGGATAAAACTTGAGATGTATAGATATATTGGCAATCATCTGCTGTAATGAGGGTGTTCCTCTGGCCTGTTAGTTAATTGCCAGATTATTAATTCACCTTGAATGATTGTGTACACTTTTTTTTTTCTTACAACCACAAATTCTTAAATTTGTCTGCCGCATTTATATGCAGTCCCTTTTACTTTTATAGCCCTAAACTGGGATGGAGATTCATCTTCCATCAAGAGCTGTAATAAAATGGCTTAGATTAAAGTATGTTATTTTGTTAGAATTATCCAAAGTCCAGATCTAAGTCTTAAGTCTAGACATACAATTTCTGTTTACAGATGCTTTCCAGTCAGTCTGACTGTGCTTGAGCTGTTTTGCCTACAACAGGAAAAGTGCTAATCTCTGCCACACTTTTCAGTTGTAAAAAAAAAAAAAAAAAAAAAGATGAAATAAAACCATCTGTGTTTTTTCCCTACTTTCCATTAATGCACAATCATTTCTAAACCTATCACATAAAATCCTAATAAAATTAAGGTTTGTCTGTAAAGTCACAAAATGACTTTTTCAGCCATCTCCATAGCAACATAACTCAGTTCAGTTGGATGAACGTCCAGGCTCAGAGCTAGCATCCGTCCATGATTGTATGTGTTTTCATAATTCTTCAAAACAAGCTGCATCTTTTCACAATAAAACTACTCAGCAGCATTGGTTCAAGTGAATCTCTGTCTTCATGCCTGTCACATCTGAGGTGTTTTCCTTTGTGGGGTTTTGATTTGAGATAAATCATTTCTGTTTGTTTACTTTTTTAGGTCCAAGGATTATTGCTGAGCAGGAGCATAATGCTGATCAGTTAAAAAGCATAAATAGTTCAATAAAGGTGAGACATTTCTAGAACAAAGGAGTATATATTGCCAAAACATCTCACAATACTTTTAATGCTTTTTATTTGGTTTGTTACCTGTCTACCCATAAAGCATATTTGTTCTAAACCAACAATATTGTTTGTATCATTGTTATTATAAAAGCTCAGACTCTAAGATGGTTTGAGGCCTATTACAAAGAAGCAACAGACCATTAACCAGAATTTCTTTTTTAGACCTGGTAACAGAAATATTGGTATTGTTTGACAAATGAGTTCAAATATTTGGAAGAAAACTACTAAAGCTTTTTCTAACAAAGAGGAATATGCGATTTTTCGCAAAAGTCCAAATTAGTGATGAAACCATCAATAAAAAGCCACATATTCTCCCCAGCACAACCCAAATAAAGATATCCGGTGGAATCTGTCACATTTTGTAATTATTTAACCTTAATTTATTGTGTCATTGATGCTTTCAGACTGGACCGTTTAGTTTAGTTTCTCCACCTCTCACCACCTACAACCAGCAGCTGTGGCTCACCTGTGTGATGCAGGCTGGAAACAGCAACAGTACGTCATTTTTGCCTTCACATCTGAATGCACTCTGAAAGCTTCACTGTCGATCTTTTTACCTGCCTAATAAAACCAAACTTCTGTCTGCACCAGTGAAAGACTTTAAGCAGAACTTTGAGATCAAAGTTGATCTTAAAGGAGTGATGCAGGACGCCTGTGTGACGGACATCAAGACGGTGCAGCAGAAATCACGGATGCTGCATTGTGGCGCTGTAAGTTAACACAGAAGATCAGAGTGTCGCGCAAAAACCTGATGACTGTTTTGGCGTTCAGGAAAGTTATGCAGTTTTCTGTTTTTTGCCTATGAAGCAGAAATGTGAGGAGATCATTGTGCTGCACCTGGGTTACCTGAACTACACTCTGTATCGGGTTGCAGTCAGCTTCCAAGGCCTTGAAAACATCTCCTATGAGATCAAGGTTAAATTTGTGGTGAGTGGAAATCACTGATTTTTTTATTTTTATTTTGGTGTTTTCAATCGCTTCTTTATTTAATGTCTTCCCATTCTCCACCCATAGTGGAAAACATACAACCCCACCTTCTCTCAAGTGGAAATTTGGTTCCGTTTTGTCTTTGTGGTTTTGACTTTCATGGTAACGGTAAGAAAGTTTGCTTTTAAGGTTTTAAATATTTTAAGGTTGCCAGCTCAGTCTGAACATAGCAAAGTGTGACAGTAACAATATCCCTTTTATATTCTAGTGTTTGTTTGCACATTCTCTGAGGAAGTTTTCCATGAGGGACTGGGGTATTGAGCAGAAGTGGATGTCTATTCTGCTTCCTTTGTTGCTGCTCTACAATGGTGAGTTTCCATTTTCCATCAAATTTCACATCTAGATGAAGATGGCCTTCCAGCCTTCTTCAAGTTAAAGTAAATTTGTGTCAAATGATTGTGTTTGCTTGTGCCGCTATCATTTTGAATGGTTTCTAGACGTCATCGGGTGTTTGATGTGAAGCGATGCTTAATTAAAATGCTCTTTAACTGTAATAATTTAATCAAAGTGAAAGCTCAAGAGGTAACAGAATAACATATGAAGCTACAAATCTGCTTGTTTGTTCAACTTTACAGTAAACGTGAATACAAAAGGGAAATGCTAAAGTTTTAAGAGGTTCTGTATTTTTGTTGTTTTTCAGATCCGTTCTTCCCGTTGTCATTCCTGGTGAACAGCTGGTTTCCAGGGACCTTGGATGCTTTTTTCCAGGCTCTCTTCCTGTGCGCCCTGCTCCTCTTCTGGCTCTGCGTCTACCATGGCATCAGGGTTCAGGTGGGTGCAGTCACTCTTTGCGTTAATCCACATGTTCCCTTATTTGCTACCGATTGCTGATTCAGTTATTATTCCTTTGCAGGGCGAGAGGAAATTCCTCACCTTCTACCTGCCCAAGCTGATCATCGTGGGTCTGCTGTGGCTCTCTGCCGTCACACTTGGCGTATGGCAGACGTAAGCGGGACCGCTAAACATTCTCAGCTTCATTCAAACTGTGACTTCTAACAGAACTGAAGGGCTCTGCTTCACTTTTTCAGCGTTAACGAGCTCCAGGATCCCACCTTTAACTACAAACTGGATATTGCGAACTTCCAGGTAAAACTGGTGCCTTTACTAGATTTTAAACAACTTTTCATGAAGAAATTATATAATGTAATAAACAATCTCCTTTCGTCCTTCATCAGGGCATGAAGGTTTTCTTCTTGATCGTTGTTGCCTTTTACATTCTGTACCTGATATTCCTGATTGTCCGAGCTTGTTCTGAACTGAAGAACATGCCTTACTCAGGTATCCCAGCATCCCTCGCTTCTCTGTTTTTGTTTCAGTGTTGGGTTTTAGCCCTGGTAGCTTTGATAAACAGTACCTCTTTTATCTCTAGATCTTCGGCTTAAGTTTTTGACAGCGCTGACGTTTGTAGTTCTTGTTATAAGGTACGTTCGAGGAAGGTTTTTTTTTTTTTTTTTTAATTTAAAAAAACTGGTAATATTCTGTTTTTTTTTTTTTTTAATAATCCTTCTTTCTTCCAGCATGGTCATTCTGTACCTGAGGTTTGGTGCCAAGGCTCTTCAGGATAATTTTGTGGCTGAATTATCTACCCATTACCAGAACTATATCCTTTGTATTTTGTTATAATATGCAAAATCTTTTGGAAAACTCTATGTATGTATTGTATTTGTCCTTAATTCCAGTTATACCAGCTGAATTTTTATCCTTCTATGGGCTCCTCAACTTTTATTTATACACGTTAGCATTTGTGTATTCTCCCACAAAAAATGCCCTGTATGGTAGGTGATACCTTATAATAAACTGGAACATCTTTTGGGTTGTAGGATATTTTAAATTGATTCATTAATCCAACTTTCCCAGACTCGCAGCTGAAGGATAACCCTGCCTTCTCCATGCTGAACGACTCAGATGATGAAGTAATTTACGGGTAAATGTTTTCCAGAATGTTTTCTTCTCTTTTCCAGGTGTGTGATAAGACGCAATCGTAACAGATCTGTGTGTGTTTATACAGGAGTGATTATGAGGAGATGCCTTTACAGAATGGGCGCGCCAACAAAGTAACGACAAAGTACCAGGACGACAGCGATAGTGACTGATTCACCCGTTGGCAGATCACTTCTCTTGTCTCTTCGGGGTTGGAAACCACGAGGATTCAGAGATTATCATTTGTGTGCATCTGCTCTTACAAAGTAAAAAAAAGAAAAACTGTACATAAATATATATATTTTTAAAAGAAGATAAATTATATCTCTGCTGAATGTACTGTACATTTGAAAGGTGAGTAAACCAACTGACACAGTTTTTACTGGTGTTGTAAACACTCACGTGTGACTTCAAATCCTGATTAATTGAAGCAAACAAGAAATGTGTCACAAAGTTGGAGTTCCGAGTTGAAACTTTTTAAAGCTTTATGTTAAACCACTGTTGTCTGTCTGACTACTTTATATCATTCCTTTTTTTCCTTTTGGCACTCTGACAATAAGAAACCACTGCAAGATGCAACTCACTAACATCATAGTTTAGGTAGGAAGTAAATTATGCTTCAGGGAATCTAATCATAAAACCTCTTTAACCTCAGATAAAGGGGATGTTATAAAAGAGCCTTAATTTCAACAGGTACCACTACTATTACCACTTTAGAAAAGCAGCTGTAAATGTGCATTTTTCAAGTTTTATTTAATTTGCCAAAAAGTGATTTGATACTGTTTTGTAAGATAAGTTGTGGAAGGTCATCTTCCAACCAGCTAGTTACTCAATTCTTATCCCAGCATGTACAGAACAGTGGCCCAAACATTTTTGCCTTCCCTAAACCTTTTTTTTTTTAAATTCAGAACTTTACTGATATTGCCAATGTTCTTCTTGCTGCTCTTTTCTGTTTTAAGAGTCAGGAGCTTATGGACAAAACAACCAAAATAAATGTCTTTCTGGTCAATATGGATGTATTTTAATCAAGTTGGTGCCTTGTCTTTACTCCTTTTCTCGTGTCAACGGGCTCCAATCTCAGATCTATAAATGTAAATATGTGGAATTCCTTGTAAATGTTGGTTAAGTTGGCTAAACATGGTTGTTTTTTCAAACGTTATTAGTTTGATTTTGTTTGATGCGAGGCTGTAAATATGGCAGTGTCATGTGATGTGGAAATAAAGCAAAGTGGATACAGACATATTAAGGTTGTGTTTAATTACACTTAAAATACAAATAACATTTCATAAAATTTCACCCAACATTCTACTTGGAGTAAAACAAGAAAATTTAACAGAGTTTTAATAATGGTACAGTTTTAGATGGCCAGCCCAAAAACGCTGATGATGACGTACATAGAGTCGTTTTCCCATCTCACTGTGCAACTTCCTGTTGGATACAAATATGCAAAAAGTGCTGTAAAATGTGTTTGCTGCTTATGGATTTCTCTTCTTTTTGTTAAATGTTTCAGATCATATGTTAGGATCAGAAATGGACAACTTGGATACCACCAAAAAGCCATTTTCAAAGAATTTCTTTTATTAAAAGAACAGAAGTTATCTAACCTGATCCTATGTGGAAAAAGGTAATTGCTTTCTAAACTTTAGTTATGGCAGCCCTGATGTTTAAAAAAATAATCTGGTCCGTTATCTCAGGTTTTCTTTGATGACAGTTCTTTTTCACAAGCTTATATAAAACTGACGATTTTAAACCATGTTACTTGTTTATAAACGCATGTATGACAATTTTGGAACACTAAAGCTACTACTAAATAATATTCATAGGCTGTATGATTTCAAGAAAAAGGGAAGTGCGTTTACCATCAGTAGTGTTGTCCCAGAAGCAAGTGCTGGTTGTTTGCAGCCCTGCTCCGTTCTTTTGCATGATGATGCAGTTTACTGAAGCAAACACAAACGGTCTGTTCACACGTGTTCAAAAACACAAGAACTGGAAATGTCATTCGTAAATCAGAGGTCTACATACCGATGAACTTGAACGGCTTATCCAGCTTGGTGAGCTGAATGAGGCACTGCTCCACCACGCTGGTGGTCCACTGGTTCACTCTGCCGTGCTTGTAGGAGTTTTCTCCTATCACCGTTTCTACAGACTGCACAGGACCAGACAATGTTTACCGATCTTTTAAACACCTAGAAAATGTCAGTTATTGGAGAAGTTCTGCTTCCGCTATACGCTTTGGTCCTGACCAATGAAAAAGAAAGAATAAAAACGGTGCCTAGCAACCGTTAGTGTCCTTAGCAACCAGGCATCGCTAATCATTAATTTCACAGGTAAAGGGTTGAATAGTTCTTTTAAATAACACTGTCAAATTTTATTAACTAACAATTACAATTGCGGATGTTTCTCTTACATCTTTTATGATTTTGCTCACTTCTTCGACAACGAACGTGGTCTGCAAAGAAACAAAACAGTTTAACAAGCTAGCCAACCCACGGAGCTGCTCAGAGGGGCAAGTGCCCTTTGTAGCATCAAATACTGCGCATATTTAAACATGTAGATTATATAGAATTTATCAGATTTCACTCCAGTAAGAGACGAATATTGAGAACACAACCTACCTTATCTTCACTCAGAAAATCGTCCATAGTTGCTAATGTTGCAGAAACCGGAACTAGAATGGCTATAAAATTATCTTCAAAATAAAACGAATGGACTCGTCTTGGACAAATTAAATCCTCCCCCGTAACAAAGTTTTCACCATTGATCATTTAAATGTAACTATAAAAAAGAGAAACGTGTAGAAGCAAAATGGACACAAATGCAAAAAACAACAGGCTTTATACGACTCTCAAAGTAGATGATCAATCATTTTTATTGTGTACGCATTCTAAATGTTTTAAAATTAGAGCGGCAGAAATGTTTTTGATGGAAGCTATAAGAAAACTGTTATAGTTGCCAACTGCTAGTAGTCTTATTTTGAAAATAACCGGAATTCTAGAATAATTTATCGCCGCCAACTTTCAAACGTTTTAGCTTCTGTCCCTTGATAAAAACGAGGCTTTCAAAATGTTGTGTTTGGCGCCCCCTTTAGGCAACGGTTCAAACTGCACCATAATAATTAAACAAAACTGCAGAACGACTCGGAAAAAACACCAAAACGGTTACTTGTAGCACTCATTTATGAGCTGAACCACAACCAGACAGTCATAGAAAGGTAAACTTAAAAGCCTGTTTCCGAGCAGGTCAGAGTTTCAGAAATACAAATGAGTGTGGAAGCCAATACAATGTCAAGAAACATAAAATGAATAAATGTGATCAATAAGGAATGAGCATAATGATATGTCTAAATGTGAAGCCTTTAACAAATTACCTGTAATATTAAATAAATAAATAATAAAAAGAAAATAAGAAAAATGTTTTAACCAATCTTGTAATCATTCAAAATATATTGTGACAATGTTTTTAAAAAGAAGCAATGACTTACATAATTTAATTTCTAACATTATTCTGAGTGCTGAGAACCGACAGGCATCTTTGATTTAATGTTTATTGCAGCCTCTGCTGCAATAAAATATATTTGAACACATTCTGGAAAGATCTTTGATATTTAATGAAATATTGATGTCTGATTCATCTTCAAGAGGAACGAAGGGCTCAACAGGTGAAATTTCATCGACCTTTGGCTCTGGTTCTAATTCCTCTTCTTGCAGATCTCCAGTTAACAGAACCTCTGGATTAATCAAAGCTGCGATGGCCTTAGTTTCCTTGGTGACTTTGGTGGGTTGAGCCTCTTCTACACAGCCTTCTTCCTCACATTCATATTATTGCACCAGTGTAATACCAGTATTTTCCTCTACAACAAAACCTTCTGCAGATTTTTTTCCCCATCTTCAACCTGGACGCTCAGCGTTGGCTTGTCTTCATTTGGAGAGGTTTCTGGTATGTTCATTGGAGCAAACTTAGAGGAATGTTTGCAAGCAAATTTGCTGAAAAACCTCTTGATCTTCCCTGTCAAACAGTTGAGCTTCGATTTCGGCTAAGCAGTTTTGTTCTGCATCTCTTTTTTTGCCATCTACGAGTTCTTTAGGCTGAACTGGGTTGTCGATGGCTACTTCCTTGGATTCCTCATTGGATGCACACAATATAACCATGAGGTCCTTTATGATCAAGTTCATTTCCTCAACCATATACCTGATTATGGATTTACAAGGTGCCTGGTTGACATGATTTCTTGGGGGATCATCCAAGTCCAAGCTGTGATAAATTCTACCCAACAGATATTTCACAATGAGCTGGTTTAAATTCTCTGTGTGCTCGGTACGGTAATCTCCATCGATGTCCATGATTTCAGCGAAGGCTTTGGGAACTTTGTTGCCCACGGCCGCCTCCCAGGCCTCAGTAGTGAATTTTTGCTTGTGGAGGTTATCCGGAACATTGGATGTAAATATTTCCAAGATGTCTCCAAAAATCTCCCCCATAGTGCAGGTGGTACTGCACTAACACCTGCACTATGGTATGCACTTTATTTTTTTCTGGTAAGATAAAAATAAAAACAGCGACCTTAAACAACAAAAATGGAACATCATTTTTTTTTTTTTTTTGGCGGGGACAAAATGCTTGCACATTATATTTCCCATGAAAAGATATGACTTTGTCTCCAGGTGGAGTAATTTTTATTTACAAATAGCTTTTGAAAAATTAAATAAATCAATGTTACTGCCGATTTCTGGTTCTTTTCTTGCTTGGGTCTAATTACCATCTCCAAATGTTCTGTCAGGGATCACCTCCAAAGAAGCATTATTGTGACGTTTTCTCTTTTCCTTTAAGAATTATTTCTATACAACACTCATAGAAAGAATCAGCAGCTCTTTCAGTTGAGCAAATGGCTGCAAACCACCTGAAAACTTCCAAAACAATGCCAACCATTCCATAGTACAGGAGTTGTTTTTTCCCCCCCCTATAGATAGTTATTTTTGTGTGATGGGGAATGAATTCTGGTCCATTAACTCGCCGACTCTTTCCTGCAGGATTTGAACCACCTCTGCCAGGATGAAAACATGCGTGTCATCAAGATCTTTTAAGATGAACTTCTTTCCCAAAGCCATCGTTTCGTCGAGGTAGAGGAGGAACTGTTTCATGGCAGGATCACTGGCAGAAAAGAAACGAAAGAGTTCCTTTACAAAGAAAAAACAACACTTTAAGTAGTTGTTCAGATGGCAGAATTTAAAATCTATAGTTATAAAGTCATGCTCGTAGCAGGTAAGGACACCACGGTACTAGGCTGACATATTTTGTATTGCAAGCATTGTTATTGTTTTGTGTTTAAAATACTAAATGCAAATTGTAACTCTTTCAAATGGTGTATTTTCCCGTATTACTTTCAGACTTCTGGAAGAAGTTCACACTTACCATTCAACAAGGACTCCTTTGTGGACGTTTACCATGTTGACACACGTAGAGGTGATCAACAACACACTTCCTCAGCCGAAGCCAACTAATGGGCTAAATAATAGGCAGCACAAAGGAAATACGACACTAATCAGTTTATAGTTAGCAGTATGATTATTATATAAATAAAGTAAATTAATTTGAATGTAACCAATGAAACACGAGAACATACGGAGAACCAGTTATTCTTTTATGAAACATGTTGTATGATCTTAGCTAACCTTGCTAACGCTAAGTAAATACATCATTTGGCGAGAGATTTGTTCGGCTAAACAACTGCTTTAAATGTCTAACTTATCGATTAACTCATCATGCATCCACATACCTGATTATATTCCAGATTTCTGCACAATTACGGTAATTGACTCCTCTCCGAGCAGCTGGTAGCAACCACTCCAACATTCAGTGACAAATGTACGGCGTGCGACAAGGGACAATTTTTATTCATTCGGTATCTAGACGAACCCCTTTCATCCGTGTCACCCGATTAAAAATATACTAGTTTACAAGAAATAATTTCTAAGGACATGTTAATAAGTTTCTTTGTAACCCATTTTGATGCTCATTTATTATTTTTCATCTGCTGTTATCCCCAAAGAATAACAGCAACAATCACTTGTTGGATTTATTGTCATCAATATTAGGTTTTAGGCCAGAAAATCAATTATATCAGTAAAAACATTTCTTCTGCTCGATCATCCTTCAAGATAAATCAAGTGAGCTGATGTAATATTAATTCACAGCCCTCTGAGGTCAGGCTGAGAAAGGAACACATTTTGGCACAAAAAAATCTGTACAATTTATAAATATAAAAATAAAGCTCAACACCAACACTGGTCCAAACTACTGAGGAGTATTTTACAAACTAAAAAAAACTTGTATTCTATGTGCAAGGATGAGCTTAATCGTAAACATGGTAATGGTGACATGTGGAAATTAAAATGATGGAAATGTGTCTGATTTGCAGGAAATACCTACATAAAAAATAATCCAAATAGTTTTTAAAATCACAGTTGATACATATACACAGACATTAATGGGTAAAACAAAATTCATTTGTCTTATTCAATTGGTATTTCACTTCTCACATAATGATTAGTGCCTATGTTAATGTGTGATAAGTTGGAAAGGTGTCATTTTAGATTTGATTTAAGGGTGTGATGGTCAGTTTCAAGTAGTAGGTTGCATCATTGTTATTGTGCTTCTGAAGTTGCATCACTGGCTGATGAAATGCTGCAGTGCTTCTTGGATGAACTGCAGGCTGCGTCTGTACAGAAACGAGTCTTTCTTCTCTGGCTTGCAGATGTTGAGATGATCAACATCCACCTTAATAAGCTCCCCAAGGCCGAGATCTAAAACAAAACGAAAGCACATTCAAAATGAGAAACAAAAGGACACATGTCACATAGCGTCAAGTGTTACATACCTGCTGACTGTGTTGGTACCACCTGAATCTTGATCATGGGACTGATGTTTGTAGGCTGGGTCTCTGCAAAGCTCAGCACCTTAATTTCATTTTCTTTGGCAATATTGAGGAAGCCCTCATTTAGACTGCGGAGATCTGGTGAGTCTTTAGACACGCAGATATTGACTTTTTAGAGGCTGAACTAAACCCAGAAAGTTAAGCAGCTTATAATGAAAACTGGAGATTCACCTTTACAGAGTTCCCTGACTTCTATAGAGGGAAACAGGAGATATCTGACATTAACAGAGTACTCTGCCATGAAGGTGCCATGGTGAGGAACACTATAGAACATAATTCCCTTAGTGTTCTTTAACAATCCTTGGAGATCTGGGTCATCCGCTGCATCCAGCAGCATTTTCTTCACAAGCAAACCTAACAGAGAAATCAAACGCAAGAGGGCACAAAAGTAAAACATACATTCTTAAACTGCACTGAACGAATAGGAAGAAACGTTTGTGGCATAATACCTCCCATACTGTGAGCTACCCACACCACAGGCCTCTCCCCAACTCCTGCAAGCTTTAATTTGTTTAGCAGTTCTCGACTTCTGTACGCCAACGACTTCCTGATGAGACAAACGGAGAAAAAAAGAAAACTCTGCATAACTGCAAACTCGTTGGTGTGGAACCAAAATGCTGTTTTTCTCACTGGTGATGTTGTCACGTTAAAACACCCATATGAAGGATGTTTCCTTTTCAGCAAAAAGCAACATGACCACCTCAAGTATTTTGGTGTATTCAACCTGAGCCATTATCGGTAGTATTTAAGAAATAGGCCAGACACTCCACAATGAGAAACATTCCCATACCATGATGCCTGTGCTTAATTATTACTATACTATAATGGATTTGTTTTCCCAAACTACAACGTTTTGCAATCATAAACAAACATGAGATGAAGACAGATTTTTCACCTTTGATTGTCAGCAGGACAATTAGCCATCCAGTCACTGAGATGACTGTCATACTCCACTGACAGCACTCTCAGGTTTGGACAGTCAGCCGCCAGCCACGACTGCCAAAAAAAGGGAAAAAAATAAAATAAAATAAAAGCAGAACAGTAAGTGGTAAGGTTTATGTACTCAAAAATCATAAAAAAATCTCCAGAGATTAGATAATTTCTAGTCACTTTTAGAGCCAGAGAGGCAACGTTTTATCTAATTTCTTTTAAACATATTGAAGATCCTTATGTTTTTAAGGTGACACGAATGTGTGTCACCTTTGGCCAGCACTCTGTGTAGTCATCTTCACTCTCAGCTTCCCTCTCTTCTTGTAATGTGCTGCGGTCCTTCTGCCTCCATGTTTTAAAAGCTGCTCCTAGAATCCCATGGATGAACAGCACATCTGCTTTGCTTGGCTGGCTGCAAATAAAGTCAAAAAGTAACTTTTTAGTTGTATTTAGAAATTAAATGAAGCTAATTTTATCATAAAACTATAATCATCTTCCTACTCAACACGTGTTTGTGGGTGGAGGATGTAGACGCCATCTTGGTATTTCTCCCTCACTACCTCCCTGTCCAGGTTGGCCAGAGCCCGAGCCGCATGAGACGCCTGCATCACATGAGGAGACTTCATTGTCTCGGCCAGGACAGACACCCAACCTAAAGACAGGTCAATACCGTCAAGTAGAGATTCTGTAAGTAATGTCTGGATAGAAAAACATGCCTTGAAATGGTGACTGACTTACCGGACTGGACTATAGCCTGGTGAATACTTTCGTTTAGTGCCAGGTTTCCTATTACACGCACAATGTTCCTCTGGATCTTCAGGGACTCCCTTCGAAGCTGATAAAGTCTCTGAAGAATCTGTAGACCTCCATTTTCAACGATGTGGTCACAGTGGCTCTGCACCTGCAGAGCATAAAGTCAAATGGCCTTGGTTAAAAGACACACATCGGTTTCATTTGGTTCTGATTAAACTGAAATACTAGGGGAAAAAAAGTTGGTAAGTGTGATTTACAACAAGAAATCAGTCACAATCTGGGAGACTTCACTCCTGAACTGAATTCATATGCAGTCTATATGTAATTACCTTTGAGTGCTGCACGAGTGCTTGTAGACAGAAGGACTCCGCTTTTTCTGAGGGAACAGAGGTGAGGCTCTGGGCGTAGGGAAGCCCATTACCCCCAAAACACCACAGACCACCCTGCAACATCAATCAATGCAAGTGTTTTCCAACTTTTCCCAGCCATTAAATCCCCAAACGCTTGTGCATTAATTGGTTGACGATACCCTTTGTGCCGCCATAGACTGATTGCTCTCCCTAAGTGCCAGCGAGGTGAAGTACTGCACACATCTGTCGACCTCAGACAGAGGCAGAGATGCCAAGAGCTGCCGCAGACCATCCTCCGCTGACACACCCTAAGAAGACAAAAGCACTGTTGGTAGCCGTTGGCAGCACATCTTTCCATGGTATGGACATTTGTATGTATAAAAAGATTATACTGTTTAATAGAAATGCATACATCTTCTAAATCAGGCAGTGCAGGCGGCTGTCGGAAGAATCGCAGGTCTACTTGAGGCGTTCGAGCCAGGCCCACTGCTGTTCGCTGGTCGATTACTTGGGCTGCTGTCTGATACTGGTAGTCTGCATTATTCGAGACATTTGAACTCTAATGCCAAATGAGTTAATGCAAATTAAATGTAGAAGGCCACCAATTGTGTTTTTACCTTGCCAGTGGGAATTTTCTGCAAGCTCCTGGACAGCCTGAAGCCTTACGGCTTTTTTAGGTGACTGTGTCCTCTTAAGAAGCAGCCATAGTGCAACCTCATGTGGGTCTGCATCCACATGACTAAAGTGCTCTTATACACAGAGACAATAAATCAATTTACTAACTTAACACAATATCGATACAACAAAGTGAAATTGCGCTTAGAACACAGCTAAGTACACAAAGGAACTAAACCCAGTCTATGTCTAATAACAATCTTAATCTACAATACTGCTTTTAGATTAAAACTAAATCTGGGGACTTCCATCACAAACCTCGTCGCGAGAAAAACTGTGTCGTCACCTTGGCAGCTTACAATTCACAAAAGTTCAAATGTTAACATTTTGTCCTTGAACACTAGTTCATAAAAACTAGAAAACTCAAAAAAGTGTCAACTGAGGATTACACACACTGATGTATGATACAAAAAGGTATGTATGACACAAAAACAGGATGTTCATGTGTAAGGCAGGTGTTTCCTTTGTCCTAATATAAACAGACAGCCACAATGACAAGTAAATGCCCTTTTCTACTTCTTTAAGCAGCAATATCACATTTCTTCCTTCAAATTAAGGACAGAATTTTCCTACATAACACTGATGCAGGGTTGATTTTCTTACCATCTAGTGACTGTAGGAAAAGCTTAGAGGAGATTTCCATAAACCTTCTGGCTGCTTTGTGAAGTTCCCTCCTTGCTATTTGTGTGAGCTCTGTGAAAGAGTAACTTCATACAATAAGTGAAAACTTGGAAAATTTGAGTACAGCAATTAGTGTCAGTGTCAGTTTGTAGTGAGCGTTTTGTCCCAAAATGTTGACCTTGAGTTATAAAAATGAGATCATAGAACAGACTGACCCAGAAAATTCATACAGGAAATAGAGTAGAAGGAGGAAGGAAAGAGAGAAGGAAGTGGTACCAGATGTTATGGTCCACCTGGATATGGAAACACAACTAATCATGTCCAAAATACATAAGGACACTCAGCCAGGCCTAATCCTGCTACTCCAGACAATATCACATGTCTAACAACATCTAAGACACATTTACAGGTTTTACTTTTATGGGACAAAAATCTCTTTAAATGAAAATGATTACCTGCAGTCAGATTCTCCCTTTCAGTAGAGGGTGTGGCACTGAGATAAATGTACGACTTATATTTCTCCTGCAGGATTGCACTGGTGTCGATGGTCACAGACTTATCTAAGGCAAATACCTCATAAGTGATAAACAAACAACCCCTGCAGAGAAAATGACGAAAAACAACATCTCAGACATGTCTTGCACAAGCACCAAAGTGTTAAAATCGGCATGGCGATACGCCAACTTACCCAAAGACAACTGCGCTAGTTACTTTAGCTAATTTTCCTAAATTTTGTGGGAAAAGAAAATTAGTATTAGTAAACAGTTTTAAGAGACTCCAACTTAAGCATTAATTAATTTATTTACTATGAGCATAACTCAGTCTCCAATGAACAACCAAATTCTGTTGAAACTGGGAAGCAGAATGGAGGATTATGTATTTAACATGACAAAAAAAAAAAAAAAAATTCAGACAGTGATTTTTCAATTGTAAAAAAAAAAATGGTAGAATTTAATGGGAGCTAAATTATCTGGCAATTAGGTCTAAATGCTTTTAGAGGCACTGAACCTTTTCATAGCAAAACTGATGAGTTCACCACTCTGAAGTTTAAAAACCAAAATGTCTTCTGAATATACAAAAATAAAGAAATAAAAATATCATTACAAATATTTTTACCGTCAAGGCAGTCCTTTGTATACAAGGAGCAAGGAAAAAAACAGCAATCACTATTTTCTAGGCTTTAAAGCCACTGAAAATAAGTAGATCAAAGGGGGAAATCATCAAAAAACACCAATTTCAGTGCATCTTATGAAAGGTCAACTTCAATACAGCTTCAGATCTTTTGTGCCATGCCTATCTCAGCTTAGCACATCCAGAGAATCAAACTTTTCCTATTCTCCTTTGCAAAACAGAACACTTTTTACGTTTTGCCACAGATTCCGCATTGAATTTAAGTCTGCACTTTGATTGGGCTGTTCTAATGTAACTGTAACAACGTTTGTTGTGTTTTAAGGTCCTCGTGATGACAGGTGAATCAGGCGAGTCACCCTCTACCCCCATGCATTTTTATTCAGACGTGTCCGAATAAAAGTGCATGCAACACTTTTAGATTTTCACTTGTAAGACATCCTGAAAACGGTGTATACTTTTTCCTCCGATTCACAGTTACATGCTACTTTTTGTTTGTAAAATAATAAAATCTCAATATAATAAAGGTAAAGTGAAGTAGATGCTGTTTCAAAGTGATGCGTGCTCTTTTGGAAGAATAAGATATTAAAATATCAGGCAAGACTCGGTTTCAAAACAACAACAAACTGTTTTAAGAGAAACAGAGCTCCCAGGTCCAACATAAATTTCAAGATCAATGATTTGCATATGAATGCATTTAATGTAAGTTCCCATTTTTAGCTAGGGACTACCAATGTGGTAGGTCATTATTGTGTGACGTCTTACTTAAATGTTTCCACAGGAACACTTTATTCACACCAGGTGGCCCAGCTGTGCTCAATCTTCTACAGTGGATCAAACGGAGAGCTGCTACAGACATCCTCCACCTCTCTGCCTCTACATCAGTCCAACCAAAAACAAACAAACAAAAAAAAAAAAACCCGATAGATTTCACAAACCAGGTGTAATAATGGGTGTCGAACGTTTGATGTGTTAAATAAACTCTATAAATTGCATTAGAACAGTCAACACCAGTCCTAGCTAACTGCAGCTTGTATAGCATTGCTTCATATAGGATTATTCACCTGAAACACATGATCAAACATGTTTCACTGTGTGACACACAAATAAAACACCAAAACGTCACAGCTTTTGAAAAGCTAAAACACACCGAAACGCAGCAGTAATCCGTAACGGACGCTACATTAACGGCTAGCTAGCTTGCTAGCTGTTATAGCTCGCACTAATAGTCAAATCAGGGGTGACATTCAAAGCTAATCAGCGAATAAGTTGCGGGTTCATTTTAACAGCTAGATAGTATAGTTACCTTAAGTATTACCGGTTAACTTTTAGAAGAAATAAAGTATCTATTGTCTTCTTCGGCTGCAGCTGGTGTTTATTAGAATCTTCGTCTCACAAATAATACGTCGTCGACCGCTATGATGTCACCTAGGATCATCAGGTAAGCAAACGTTTGAGTTTGATAATAAATACCCTGAATGGCTCTTTAGTTATTAGTGTGAAGGCTATAGGCGTTCACGCACTCTTGAGGGTGTGAACTCTATTTTTTCCGTACACTTTTCGCCAGTTAGCTATTAATGCATACTTTGTGCTATTTTAACCATACAAATTTTACCATATACTGCGCATTCAAAAACACTACGGTTATTTTTTACGGCTTTTGCATTGACATATTTTAAGCCTTTTGAAATATTAATCGTTTTGTGGTCATCTTCGGCCCCATTGAAATGAATTAAACATCCCATAATTTCTGAAAAAAAAATTCTAGGAACGCCATTCAAACTTTAAAATGCTGTCATATTCTTCAACTGTTTCTTTTTATTTCAGCATTTTTATATCTTTTACAGAGTTCATAAAGTCCCTCTTCATGTTGCTGCTGGCATTATGCTCAGTCTTTAGAAAAAACACTGCTCTGAGGGTTTCAAATTTAACCCTTCCAACCCTTTTTCAAGCCCTACTCCCTTTGGGAAAAAAAAAAAAAACACATTTTGTTGCAGAAGAAGCCTTTATGATATGGTCAAAACTATCAAGGCTATAAAATTGACTGTCAGCATCCTGTTTAGATATGTCTTAGTATACACAAAGAACATGACCCCAAATATTATAAAAACTATACCAAGCTTTATGTTGATGTTACCCAGTTATTGAAACACACCAGAAACAAATATGGATGTATGGGTGATTTATTCAAATTCTCCTGTTACGTCTGATGTCGGGGTCGAGGATTTGGTCAGAGGTACAGCTATCAAATCACTGATGTCATAACATTTCTTATTTGTTATAAACAAGAAATCCTACACATTGAAACACTTCACATCCTATAGGATTATAAATTTCTTTTGAGACTTGTAAAATACTGTCTTTTTGAATAATTCATTCATAAAGAAAAACTATTGGTACTGTAAACCCTTGACAAAGCCTGGCATTGCTCATAACAAGCCACCTTAGGAAAGTATTTTTATAAACAGGAATTTTTGGTTTTCTTTATAGAATATAAAGTAGTGTACCTTATGTGCTCCAACATTTCCCATATATTGTCTTTATGCCAAACTTTTTTAGGTAATATAGATAAAAACTGAATCAGCATCATTTCTCCCAAATACATCTTAACACTAATTATCTATTGTTTTATTATAGTCAATGATCAATTATCTCTTACAAGTTTGCAATCTCACATCTACATAGATTTTTAAAAAAGCCTATTTTGGCATCTGTAGCAATAACACATCCAAAACTTTACTCTCAGACAGACTCTATACCTTTAATCGGCCTATAAGTATATATAAATATATATGCATTCAATGATCATGGTAATCCAAAACCACAAATAGTAGGATTTCAAAAACACCCACTGAGACTGACTGTAAGAACATGAAGGGCAAAACAAATATGCATACAAATGACTGTTAGGCCGATCTAACGCTGTCTTACGTGCCATTTTGCATAGTTTTTTACTCTTCTTTCATTTGAGCTTCATGTGCATTTCTTACAATAATAATGCTTCATGTTTTTACATTTTGAGTATAAATTAAAATAACCTCCCATGAAAACATTTCTAACTCTGAATCAAATCTAAATATAAGCTAAGCATCTTTAAGAATTATTTATTTTTACATAGTAAACAGTCAGTTTCACATGTATAAAGTATTTCATCAGTAATGACAAGTAAATAAAGAAATGAAGAGATACAGAAATAATGCTGCGAAACTCGACCAGTTCTTTAGATCCTCTCATCATCCAAGTCAGAAAAAGCACTTAATTAATCCATTAGGGCTTAATTATTTAAGTCTTCTCACTCCTCTCAGGTACATGTTTCTTGATAAGCCCTGATAATACTCTCATAAGCTGGAGGAGGGGTCTGCGTCACACCCAAACCCCTCAGACCATTGTTCCCCCAAAACGACTCTGGTCTTGAGCGGTTGAGAGCTGGCTCTGCAGCGGTTTGCGCTGATCCAGCTGAGGTGGTCAGAGGTGGAGTACGAGGCAGCGTGGTCTGACTCCCCTCCTCTGCCTCCCTCGCAATCTGACTGCACTGAATAAGGGGATGGAAGGTGGAGGCCCTGAAGCTGGATTTATGCCCCACTGCATCCAGGTGATCTGGGGAGGAAGTCGGGCGATGGAAGCTGAAGGCGGCGCTTATCAAGCTGTTGTTGCTGCGACGTTCGTAGCTGCTGCTGCGGTTGAACCCTGGGCGACTGCGAGGGGAGTTCTGGGGGCGGCGGGGTGGGCGGCGGGTGATGCTGGCAGAGCCTGCCTTGCGTCTGGACATCCAGGTTAGGATCAAGTAAACCGTGGCACCCAACAGTAGGCCCACAGCAATGGATATACAGAACGCTATAATTAAAGGAGCTGTGAAAAGAAAATTTAAAAATCCTTATATATTTTTTTGCATTTCATTAAATCATAAAGATCAGAAAAGTTGAAAGGAATTTTTTTCTATATATAATAATCTAAATTACTATTCAATGTGTGTTTATATCCACTCCACTTTACTACAATACAACTCAGCAAAATCCAGTGCAACATGTTGTCTTCAAAACTCACTTCATAGTGATTTTTCACCTGTAATCTCTGCATTAATTAGCTGTTCTGTGAAGGCAGTAGAGGTTTATTAGCGAACAAAAATGAAAGTTGTGGAGAACTTTAAAGCACAAGCTTTGGCACAACTGTAAACGTAGTTAGACATGGTAGCCTACTGAACTAATTGAATGAGCAAGGAGAGCATTTATCAGAGAAGCAGCCAAAAGGTCTATGGAAACAAAGTATTTGCTTAGATAAATTAAATAATCTCACTGTACATTATATATCTTAATACTTCACAATTTTGCATTGTTCTATTAAATTGCTATAAACAGCATTGGCATTTGAGGTTGTAATGTGATAAAGTATAAAAACTTTAAGCAGCCTCAATTATCCATCTAAAATCATAACTCCTTTAAAACAACACCTTTTAAGATGATCTCACTAAAAAGAAAAACTTTTCTGTTTCATGTTTAGTAGAATTACTGGCTTTTTTCTCTCATTTTGCACAGAGAAAAGCCGACAAGTTAAACACTATCTGCAAATTGTATTTGAGAAAAATACAGCTTTTAACCATAAAACATTTTAAACTGTGAAGATAACGAACATGGTATTCGTTGAAAGCAAATTGTTTAATTTCGTAGACTGTTATTCACAAGGAACCCTGGCGAACATATTGTACCCATTTTAGCAGTGATTAAAGCCTCAGATATTTGAGTAAAAAAAAAATAGCGCCAACCAAGGAGACCACATCAAATGAAACGATGGAAGGGGAAGGAAAAGTTTGAAAAAAAAAAAAAAAAACTCACCAGCATCAAAGGACTTCAGTATGTCCAGAATGATATTCGTGTTGTTTTCAGCCATGACAAGAAAAGAAACTGATCCCCCGTGCAGTCGGTCTTATAAACTCCTGTTCCCCCACTTCTCCCCTGCAACCTCTTTGTCAGTGTTTCCCCTCTTCTGATGGGTTTTCCTGTCTTTTTCAGCCTTGTCCCCTTTCCTGTTTTCCTACTTTCTCTCTCTCTGCTGCTTCACTCACTTTCTCTGAGACTCTTTCCGAGAGAGGCTGTACTCAGAGGCACGCAGGACCGACGGCGAACCCTGGCAGTCATCTTGTTTATGGAAGCGGAAAACTACACTGTCACATTTCCTGCTTTTCTGCTTGAAATTAGCAACAGGAGTGGCTTATCTAAGCAGGACAGAGATCCTGGAGGTGGGGAGACAGGGTGTTTCTGTAATCACTTCCTCTCCCATCACTTCCTTAAGGTTGATAAATGGGGGGGAAAAAAGTTATCACTACATAACCAAGGGATATTAAATATTTCTGTTCAATATTTCTGCCTCCTGCAAAAGAAACTTGAATTAATTTTTAAATTCTAGAAGTGCTCTTTTTGAGGTGAGGTTCTTGAATTTTAGTGGTGCACATTTGAAACTACTGTGGTACATTCCTAACGGCCTGTCAGCATTTGGATATCTGCAGAAATTCCAGCATTTTTGTTGGTAAGCTCAGTCTTTCCGCAGCGTCTGCCAGGGCGGCAGTGTCTGGATTGAAGGGTCATGTGCTCCAGTAAAAACATTAGTTGTTTGATAAGCAACAAAAATACTACACCTACTTTGTTTACAGGAATATTCTTTTCAATTTAATGTTTGTTTATTTAACAAGCCATGCCTTCTCGGATCCCCTCATATTGGGCTTATTCTTTCTATAAAGCAAATGACTGCACAATTAGAGCAAGTCAGCCCATTTGCTCCACCATCCGTCTTGTTAAACAACTTCTAAAGTTTATTGGCCTTCTAACTTTAGCTTCTACATCAGTCGAATTTTGCTTAACATACACATTGTATGAAAATGCATAGATTTAATTTCTTCAAGAAGCTAAAAAGCCTAAATCTACTTTACTGCCTCGGAGAGAAAACGAGGCCATTGCTTGAACTTCCTTGAATTGTTGGCTCAGCTGTGAGACCTGTACAAAATAACCAGCAACCACCCACAACACTGTGTGAATTGGAATGCATGGTTATTGTTTTGTTCAACAGAGAAAGTGAAGGTTTCTGTTCCGTTTATAATCAGACATTCTTTAAGCTTTATGGCTTGTTGAGACTTCCTTTTACAGTAATTAGCAGTTTTTCAAGCTCTGCCGAAGGATGTATTGTATTTTTGTCTTTTATATTATAAAATAACATCAAGAATCTTCAACCTACAGTTGAAACCAGATATTTACATGTTTTGTGTAAAACGACACATTTTTTGAGTTTGTTTCTGATGAAATTATTTCTGATTGCTAAATGTTAAAACAAAAAGCAAGTCATTGTTTTTTAAAGAGTATCTAAGCCCAAAATCAACTTATTTTTGCAGATAACAGTATAATTTTGACCTTAATGTGCTGCCTTTAAGTTGTGACATTTTTGTGAAAACTTGTTTTAATTCAAATATATTTCCTCAAACCATTTTAGTGCTGCCCTCTTTGGGTTGAATGGTGGCTACTGCAGTTGATTTTTCTATTGGTTATAATGATTCAGCTTGGTTGATATTGATGTCAGAGCCCGGTTCAGATATAAAACCATCTTAGTCAGACACAAAACCCCCTGTGGCGAGTTAAAAGTCAGTGAACAATGGCATTTTCCAGCTTTCCACAAATGTGATTCAGTTGCAGTGTAGAAATTCATCAGGAAGCCACAAAACCCATGTTCTTCCTAAAAGCACTGTTGGATTTTAGTGTGATTCTACAGAAACTCTGTATTTCCAGACATTATGTGAGCATTGAAAATTCCCAAAAATAATCTTTGACCCTAAAGTAATTATTTAGATTTATTAGTAGTGATTTTCTCATTTGTGAAACACTACTTATTGTGGTAGAGATTACAAATATGGATACTTTTGCTTAATCAAAACTGTATTTCGAGTAATGTGTGTATTTTATAGTTGCTCCTTGTGTTTCCTTTGACACAGTTCTTTGAGGATAAACTGGATTTGCTGAACAGCATTTCCTTCATGCTTCTGTGTTGATTTTGACATGCAGGTTAGCAGCAAACTTTCTAATGAGGTTTTAGAAAAGTGCTGACTGAGAATGAAAGAGATTACCACTCTGGCGGTCTTGGTCCCAGCTCTCTGCTTGTGCAGTGATTAGATAAGAAAACAGATCTTGAAAGGGTTGGGGTTTTTTGCAACTGCTGGAAGATTTTGTATTGACCCATGAGCTTTGTCTCTGCTCTCTTCTGCTGCATTCTCTCCTCACTCTCGTGCTGAATCTGTTTGCTCCGGAGGGACTCTGAGCCGTGGAGGTCACCCCAAGCCTCGCTGCGTGAAAATGCAGGAATCAGCAGTCCGCTGCTGTAGCTGCTGCAGTTGCTGCTGCAGAGTGCTCTGCCAATCTTGCAACACAAACTGCAGATTCTGACATATGTACATGTATTGTCATAAAGAGCTGACATGGGTAATTCGGATCGGTGGTTAAAGATAAATCACATTCCCCAGGCACAGACAGACAAGTCTGTACGTTAGATGGACACATTCAGTCATTTATTATTAGTAAGTGGAGAAAGTATGGACCTCATTTATTTATTTTTTTATCCTGAATTTCATTTTTCACGGCCCCAACACTTAGAAACTTAGAGATAAACATAGTTTCAGAAAAACATTTTTATTAAGCCTCCTGGAGGATGCAAAATTTAAAAAAAAAATGTTGGTAACTCAAGTATCCGTCTTTGAGCTGCCTAGTGATTCCCTTCGTTATACCCACCTCATTAGCCTGCTGCAAGTCATCTGCCAAAGCTGCAGGATCTCCGGTTAATGCTAATTTAATAGTTGTTGTGTTTCATGTGGTTTCTTACTTTATTGAATGACACTGTTGGCCAGAGCTCTGCAGCAGCGCTTTCAGGTCCTTTAAGAAGTCTCCTGAGAGGATGATGAAAGGTCTAGTCTAATGGGATTACACATGGCGATAAGCGCTGAGAGCCTGGTGGTTCATCACACCTCCCTCCTGCATTTCAAAGACGGGCATTGATCTGTTGTGGTGACACAGAACATCTAGGAGAATATATTCTGAGAGATCTTTATTGACAAAAATGTGTTTTTGTTTTTTTTGATAATGTATTTATTTATTCTGACTGCTCTGGATAACACATTTTTAAAAAGGCATTTGCCTTGTCCATTGGTGTACCTCAGTTGAACCTGGATGTATATATTGTGGATTAGAAAAAAATAACAACAAATTCAAACTTGTTCACTTAATTGTTTATTAAAGTAGCTTGTTGTGAAATAATCAATGTTGATTAAAATCAATGTACAGATAGTAATAACTGAAGTAACCCCAAATTTAACCCTGACTGGGTTCTATTAGTTTAGTGATGAGTCAAAATTCGAATACAGTTAATTTACCTGCATAAATAAAAATATGTTCTTGCCTTGTAATTTAGAAAAAGATCTCAAGCCATTTGTTTAAGTATATTTTTAAATTACAGAGAGGTGGTAACTTACTGTGTGTATTTATGAGTTAACCAAAGTGTCCTAATGTCTTGAAGCTGCATTTATGTTGCATGATTAAAGCAGAAATTATGCTATCAAATTATTTGCTTTAATTAATTTAAACCAAATCTTCACCTCATGTTGTTTTTAATAAGATGAAGGCAGTAAATATGACAGATTCACTTTCCACCTGCTCGCTTTGTTATATCTTACATAAATTTAGTTGTTGCTCCAAATTAAATCTGCTATAAACGTTGCTTTTCATATTTAAATCGGTGATTTTTTTTTTTTAATCCTGGTTCTCTGAAGCCCACTGTCCTACATGTCTTTCTGCTTCAGTACACCTGATTCAGGTGATTATATTGCCTCCACAGCCTGTCATAAGTGCTTTAGAAGCCTGTTAATTGGTTCTGTTGAGCATGGTTGAGAACTACTGGTCTGAGTCGAGTTTCACTTCTCTGCTTTTTCACCAGTGGTAAATAAGCACTGATGAAATCATGCAATCAAAACGGTCCTGCTCACTGATTTGACTGTGAATATTTTCAGTTTGAGGCAGCCCTCTGATGTTTGCACCACTGCCTTCAGAACTGTATTGAGAAACATTTCTGAACGTTTCCTCATCTATGTCTCTATTTTTCAGAAGATGTTTTTTGTAGGATGCTCCTTTGGTTCCAGCAAAGATTTAATTTCAAACTAATTGTGCCATAATTTTAGGATACTGTAAGCTTTTAACTGGACTTAACAAAAATATAGACTAAAGTTGATTTTGTTTTACATTTTCAGCTAATACATTTTTTCTGTTGTAATTATCTGTTCTATTGACAAAATGCAGCAAGTGCATTATGTGGACACCAGGTGGCAGTGTGCCTTCAAACGAAGAAGCACGTCTTGTCTGCAGAAGTATCAGACTCAGGCAAGGGAGGGAGGTTTTAAGATGTGTACTACACACACATACATGCTCACATACACATGCAGCATGCACTTACATCATCGCCGTCAGGGGAGGAGCTTTCCTGAGTGAGGATTGCAGACTCCTACTGTAACAGGGATGACTTGTGCTGGGAGAACACAGTCAAATCCGGACATGATTCAGTTCTGATACTCAGCATTTAGTGTTAATACACTGAAGTACTGCAACACAATCTGCTGCTTGGTCAGAGCATGAGTGTCCTGCAAAGGCGACACTCAGCAGTTGGGACGAGACTTTGCTGACCTCAGGACAGCAGCATGGCATCACCCAGGCACTACGGTCACTCTGCTCGAGATATTGCCAATGTGATGCAGAGGCTGCAAGGTAGGGGCAAAATGCTTACTCATTCACAGGCTCCCAGGTTGGTTTGCAGCATTTTTAGAGGTGACCTCATGGTGGACATGCTAAAAATATATATTTTTACACCTTATTCTTGTTGCTTGTGACCATGAATAACTTCTCTGAATAATGCTGTTATTTATGATTGCTTAGTAATATAGCTTGGACTTTTCATATACAATGTCCCAATCTGCATTTTCCAAAAAAAAAGTTAGTTTTTATAAGCGATTTTTTGGAAACATTCTGAGGGTTCCGGATTGAGATTTTCAGTGGGGATGTAAGTGATGTTATATATTGTTTTGCAAAAGAAGCATATTAGAAAAGCTGACATTACTGTTGCATGGCTTTCATTAAGTGTTTATGTCTGTGCATTGCTGCTTTCTTGCACACACATAACAGCATGCATGTGGTTGTCAATGTTTCTCTGTGTGGAGAGACGGGACAGCAGACAATAGGACAGCTAATCCCTAGAGAAGCTGACGGGATGAAGTTTATTCCTCTCACTTAACTCGAGAGCAGTGACAGGACTTTCCCTTTGAGTCCTCGGCTTCAATTGTGAATTAACACATTTTTAAAAAAACATAACCCCATCTTGATGTTGTACTTGACTCACTTTCGTCTTATTAATACATAGGGTAAACATTACATGTATCCAGCTTTTCACCATAATGTACCTCAGAATTTGAGTGAAGCAGTGCATCTCCGTCAGGTCAAGATCATGTATCTCCTGCTTACAGAGTGAGATTGATGACGTTCGCAATCTAGCAGGAAAGTCAGGTGACAGTAGAGCAGAGATGCAATATGGCTGCTCCCTGTGTGGCTTCTGAGGTGGCAGTTTCTGTGAAAGCAGAGAGAAGCAGCAGCATCAGCAGCCACGTGGCTCCTCTGCATCACTGTGTGCAGGTGTGGATACACGCTTTGAATCCCAATCGTGGACCTACCGAGCTAAATTTAGAAGTCTCACTTCAAGCCCTCCCCTCACTGCACATTGCACACACACAATTCGGTGATATTCGCTTGTATACATACAGTTCACCTTATAAAAATCTGAAAATTACTGTTTGCAGAAGTTCAGGAGTGTTTCATTCATACTAAAGTTTATTGTTACCAGTGATTTTTTTTTTTACAAACTGACAGTGTAATTGGAGAGAAAAGGGACTTTTCCCATTTCTTATGCATACAATGGTTTAATTTGGCAATATTTTGGTATTGAAATATATAATCTGAGCATTGCTTTTTTAAGCTTATTTTTGGCAATCCTTGTCTAAAATCTTCCACCATAGAGAAATTATTAAAATCGTTTAGATATTTTCACTGCTGCTTCTCAAATCAAAGCTTCAACTTCCTCCACAGAGTGTCTCAAGCTCTGGAGACTGGCTTGGCCACTCCATGGGCTTCATACGCTTCCTCTGTAACCAGTACTGTGTTTCCCTGTTGGTGTGTTTTGTCTATGATTTAAAGGAAGACCCATTCATGACTCATCTGCAGTGTTCTGACTGAGGGAAGAAGGTTGTTGTGCAGCTTTTTAAAGTCCTTTGAGTCAGCAGTGGATGATTCAAAGGTTCTGATAAGGTACCTCACCTTTAGCAGAACCCTTAGCAGAAAAACAGCCCCAAAGTGTAACATCTTCAACTTCATGCATGACTGTGGAGGTTTTGCTCTTCCAGTCATTCCCAGCACTTCTCCTTCCCTAAACCATCACTGCACATTCTCTCCAGCCTTCTCTGAATCATTTATATGTTCACTGCAAACTCAAGATGCTTTCTCTTCCTTCACCTTTCTGATTACCACCCTCAGCCAAAAAGCCAATATATAATTTTGAGCTTCAGAAAGTGAGGGACTAATGCAAATTTTAACTTCTGTAAAACCTTGTTGCTGATGATATTCTTGCTTGTCTCTCATATCCCTGTCTACCTTAACCAGTTCTCTGTTTTGCCCTTGCCGTTGATGATGAAGAAGTTGTTGAAGAACAAATTGATTTTGTGCACAGGTGTATTTACCACATTATAAGTTAAGGTCAAGAATATCTGTTATTGATTGGATGATTGATTTAGTTCCACATGGGCACAATCTGTTGGTAGTAAAAGCTTTTATTTTCTTGGTAAAGTGGAAACAGGATGGGATTTTAATCTGTAGTCTTCCTGCTTAGACAGGCCGTCACCAGAACCCTGATTTTTATCTGGATGATGAGCTTTTAATTGAATGTTTTCTTATTTATTTTGCTTGATTTTACTTTGTCCTGAAAAGCTCATAACTTCTAAAGCTGATGAATTTAAATAGTTTTGAGAAAAGATGTGGAAACTGAATGTTGCTTTTCTAAAAGTCAAAAGAGGAAATTTTGACTTGGCCACTCCATGGGCTTCATACGCTTCCTCTGTAACCAGTACTGTGTTTCCCTGTTGGTGTGTTTTGTCTATGATTTAAAGGAAGACCCATTCATGACTCATCTGCAGTCATGAATGGGTCATGACTGCAGATTTCATCTAGTGAAATCATCTGTTTCACTAGATGATTTGAATATACATTTTGACTTTTATTTGAAACAACTTAAAGAATTTGAATCACACTACATAAATTCATAAGAGGACATAAAATATAATCTGATGAGAGAAACTGTTTCACTGCAAATAAACCAAATATTGTTTTTCTTCTAATTATTGTTATTATTAATTTTAGCCTATTTGTATCTGTCCATCTCTTAGAGCATAGGATCTGAATGTTTGATTTTATCATCAAATCGTAAACCTTAAAGTTCTAACGTTTCTCTTATCAACTAAGCATAAGCCTATTCTTTGTTTGGCTGATATTAAATAGTTAGAAATAGATAACATTAATAAGGCTGGTATTTATTCTCAGATTTTGGTATTATGGCGTTTTATGGGTTGCTATAATCTTGGGTAATCTGTGAAATGGTTGTTTAATTTTTTACAACCATTTATATGATTATTTATGATCCCCATGCTGAAAAAAGTTTATGTTTTTCTTTTAATATTATCGGTTTTATAGAACTGTTTTCCAACAATTCACATTCCTCAAATCACAGCCAGATATGATGGCATTGCCACTTCAGCATTAATTTGGAAGTTGTTAGTAATTGCTGAGTGCAACATTAAAACAATCAAAATTATTGCCCCAGTTTTAGAGGCTGTGTTTTTCCTCTGTTTAACTGTCTCTTTTGGTGCACCTCTCTGTGAAAGAACACCAATTAGCGACACCATATGGCGGTAAAACAGAGGCTGCTTTGAACACCTCCCAGCCTGAACTCTTCCATATGCTGTGGAATTTGTGTATTTGTTGTCTCTCATTAATGAGAAAAGTAATGCAGTGTGTTTCTTTTTTAAGTGTTTCTGCCTCTTACCTGTTTTCTCGGTTTTGTGGGTGGCGGAGGCGTTCATTCCTTACTACCCCTCTGGGTTTTACCATATACTGGCCTATCCAGCACATTCATGTTTGAGAAAACACCTGCTTGAGTTATTCCTACTAATGTTGCATTATGTATGCCTCAGTATCTGAGCAATACAAGTTTAGCAAAGAATGATACAGAGCAGGATGGTTGGGTAAAGCCAGCAGAGGTCAGCATGTCTGAAGGACTTGCAGTAGGACCCATACTGAGACTGTTGGATGGATTTAACAGGAACTAGAAAGACAGCAGGAAGACCATAAAAATAAGACTGAGCAAGGAGAGGAAAGGGAGAAAGAGAGACATGTCCCACCAGTTCTTCTGATTGCTTGCGGGTCTGGCACAGATCCTGAGGTTGGCACGCAGCCAGGTTGACATCCTGGTGCCAGGGGCGGCATTATGATTTGGCCATGGTGAGTGAGACCCGAGCAGACGGTCACCTTGAGCCACAGCAGCCTCCCGTTTAGTTGTGACACCAACATTCATCGTCTGTGGGTCTGGATACCGCAGCGTCACACATGCTCATGTGCCCAGAGTTACATACAGACACAGAAAACACCACTGAGTCTTAAAAATAGCTGCGATGTATCTTTTTCTCACCCGTCCCACTGCTGGGATTTAGCAATTTAGCTGAATGGCTAAACCCTGTGGTTAGGACCCAGAGCGAGTCTTTCAGACTATCAGACCAGGAAAGAGTGTAACAGAGCTACAGTGTGATTGTACCCTGCTGCTTCTTCTCCTTGTCTTCCCAGATTGTGTTTATGAATCATTGCCATGGCTGCCGTCGCATGACAGCCAACACAAGATCTTTTATTCCCCCTACCCTATGGGCTTTTTGGCCGTCTTTGGTTCAGACAGAACATTGTGTTTGATCAAATGACATCTCTCTCCGTGTGAGAGAGAACCCTAGCAGGTATTTGTGTTGAGGTCCTGGATGCTTAATGTGACTGATTCTATTGCAAAGCAGATTATAATCTCTTTTTATGTGACAGACGGTGAAGGTCTGACTGACACATCACAAGATTAGGTCCCTTAAAGGGGTCCAACCATTGTTAGTTAAAAATGAGCTAGTAGGATACTTTTTGATGCTCTAACCTTCTTTTAAATGTCACACTTTCACAAAGGTCAGATGGAATAGGGGATAATGTTGGTATATTCATTTGTGTTTTCTGAATTAAAAACCAACCCTTTTGTATGTTATCAAATTACATGTTTTTTTGTTGTTGTTTTTTTTAAATAAGGTCTTAAGTGTTAATTTTAGTTAATTTCTTCCTCTATTGATGCAATGGAAAAGGATGTACACTGTACTACAGTCCCTTAAAATATGATGCAAAATATAACAATACAAAGTGATATGGTATTTTGGTATACAATACTACACATTAGTATCACATATTTAGTAATCCTTTGTGGGAAATTAATTTTTTACTCATCACTGCCCCAGTAACTATTCACAAAAACTGTTAAAGCAAACATATAACCTTTTGCTCTGAGTATCTGCCTTCTGTTTCTAGGTAAATATGTGTCTGAGTGAAAATGTCACACCATCACCTCTATATTTATTTAATGCTTCAGCACAGTTGGTGGGGTATCCAGCAGCCCCATTTTGCGAACGTGTTTTTTTGACTACTTGAAAAAATCTGTAGCATAAGGGTAGCAATGCAGAAATATTGCCAATATCTCATATATTGTTCATGCCGCTTCTATGAAGTTTTAATGTATTCCAGTCATAAACTCATATGATCTCAAAGCTCCTATTGCAGTGATGTATAGATATATATGAAAATAAAGTAGCATTTGTAGATATATAAGAAGCAGTGTGACAGTAGCATTACACAATACAAATGTGATCCACTACTGAGACGCCGTTTTTGTTTTAAAGCGGAGCATAGATATATGTTAATGGATAAAAAAGTGATCCTCGCAATATATTGTTGACCTCCTAATGCATTTATTATGGAGCTCACTGTCTGCTTAAGGCAGTTACACTATTTTTAGTACTTCTACAACGCATATAGCACTTCTTGTCAGTCTTTTCTATCAGACAGCTTTGATTGGCATACTAAACAATGTCCAAGGAGATAAAATCCACCCACCTTTGCTTTTAACCCCAAGCTACATTCAGCTCCTGACTACAATACCTTGCATGCTCTTATCTTTCATCCACAGACACCTTAGTCCCTTTTTCCACCTGTCACAATGGGATTGGGTGGTGGGAAAGTTTGCCTTTAGCAGTAAATTAGCAGGTCACTGTGAAGACCTGACCTCAGGGAGGTCAGCTGATCAGATAAAGTGATATGTAGCACAACAGACAAAACAGAAATTGAAAGTTTTATGTTAATCTGCTCAAAGCGCCATATGTTTGGATTTATCAGCCCAGCAGCTTAATCAAACTTCTATTTACTTTGCAGAACTGACATTCAAATAACAGCTTAATATTTCTAAATCTTTGATCATTCATCACATTATCATCTCTTCCTGGAGTTGAACTCATTTATGGAAAATAAGATTCTTTACTCCTGTGTTTATTCATATAGTGTCAATGTTTACTTTTCAATTCAATTATGGTGCATTTATGCACTCACTATTGAATGAGTTGCACTCATTTACCTCCAGTGCAAACATCAGAGCATTTAAAATGTGTCTAAGACACACTGTTTGCTATTGTAACCAGGATGGGATGTGTCTCCTTTCAGACACAAACTCAACCTTTCACCTGGCAAAATAAACATGCGAGTCCTGCTTTTAATAATTCAAAAATACATTGTCAGAGAATGACAGACAGTACTGGTTTCAATCAGACAGAAAGTGTGGCCGCTGTATAAGCATAAATGCACTCAAATCCGTTGTATGAAACAGGATTTTGTAGATTATTCTGGCTCTGTTCCAGGCAATATTTTTTTTTTACCCCACAGCAAAGACAAGATTTTAAGTGAATTTACTGCTCAGGCCACAGTGATTTATGCAGTGTGCTGACGCCAGTCCTTTCGCTTTATTCGTCCCTGTAATGTGTGGCGGGCCACTGAACCTGGATAAAGAGCTTAGACTGTCTGACCCACTCCTGCACTCTCACACGCATAAAGCATCCCACAGACGTACACACTGCAGTCGTCACAGACCACAGCAGAGAAACTTTGAGCTGAATATATTTTTCAGAACCAGATTTAGCTTTCCTAATACTTTTAGTCCCCTAAATGGTGTTTTAATTTGACACCTGTGCCTCCTGAGGAAGAGTAAGAGCTGCATGTTCAGACTGTTTGTGTACATTTTCAAATGGGGTTTTGTTCTGCTAAATGCATTTTATTAGATTAAAGGGGCAGCATTATGTAAAATATACTTTTTTGAGCCTTACATGATGTTATAATATTCCTTCATCAAAAACATACCTAGAGTGTTGCTTTGAATCTTTCATGCATATTTGAGAAATCCTTTAATCTCCCCTGGCAGCCAGTTAGCTGTGCAAAATGCCTGGTTTGACCTAGCACCACCTTTGTGCACGAAGCTGCAGTTTCCAAGCTTCTGCCTCACAGAGCATCCCTCCCCCACTCAGCTCCTTCAGACTAACCAGCAGCAATTAGCAAAAACTTGGTGGAACTGCACATCTGCTGAGCTCATTATACAATCTACTTCTCTGTGCAAAGCTAGTAAAAATGTTGTTAAAGGATTAATAGAGGAGCCATGTTGTGATGACGTGCTGAAGCCGGAGTGTTGGAAATAGCAGGACTTTCTTAAAGAGACAGAGGCCCTATTTTTACAAGGTCAATTTTCTTTTCAGTCATATTTGATTTATGCAGCATTTGTAAATCAACTGAAGGTAACATAGTTACTTGATTGTGCTATAAAATGATTCTATGTGGCTGGAAAACGCATAATACTTTCACTTTAAGAAAATTAGCTCATGCACCACAATGTAACACTAATTTACCACAGAATATATGTTAGTATTTTTAAGCAGACCCAAGTTGTTTTTGTTTCTTTTAGCTTAAAATTTTTCCAATTTGTTGTAACTTCATTTCAAATGTCTTCACCTTTCATGCTCACATTTGTGTTCATTTTCTCTATACATTCATGTGAAAATGTGTCTCTGGTGCAGGTGCAGAAATTGCTAAAATTATCGTATCAGTGGCTTGAATTTAATGAACACTGATATTTGGACATGTTTTTTGTGAACTGCAAAGTGCCTTCTCTGCACATCTGCTACTGAATAGGATGTGATGGTGCATGAGAGAGGAAGACGGGGGTGTTTTGATAATCACTTTGACTTGTTCCCCCTTTTCTTGCTCTCTTTAATGTGGTGTCATTATTACTGAAATGTAATTAGCTATGCTAATGGGCTGACATTTGGACTTCCGTCTCAGCACTTACGTCGGGTCTGGCAGAAATGTGCCACAAATGAAGTGGGATCACAAATGGAGAGGCTGAATGGACACATGAGGGCTGAGTGGAGGCTGTGAGAGTGTGATGCTGTTGAGATCTAGGGCTAAAGTAGTGTAGAGTAAGTATGAGGAGCATTTTTTAAAATTAGGAATTGTTTGGGTGAAAGCTGGAATCAGGAAGTAGATAAATAGGTTACAGTGGGATAGAAAATGGTCTGAAAAGGCTCCACATTCTGGGAAATCACTCTCATCTGTGTCGAATGTGTGCTTGACAAATCAGCTGCATGTGTGTGAAGTAATTATGGGATGCCTCTGCAGAGCACAACAATGCCACCCTTTTAGAACATGATAGCTTTAACAGGCTGCTCCATTAACACTACACAGCAGATGAAGATACATTACAGCATTTCTGCTCAGCAGTGTTGTCTCAACACTTGAACTTACACTCATTTCGTCACAGACATCCATGTATTCGGATTTTACATGTTGGACCAACACAATAGAATATGATGGGTGGTTTTACAACATTTCACAAATATAAATGAGAAAACTGTGGCGCGCATTTACATTCAAGTTGAATGGAGATTTGTGAACGTGAATTTTCAAGTCTTGCCACTAATCCCTAATTAGATTTACAGAAATAGGAATACAAAGTTTAATATTTTTTGTTATTCATTTCAGAAGTGGAATATATGGATTGATTACATACATCGAAAGATTTAAAGCATGTATTTCTTGTAAATGTGATGTTTAAGAATAATGAAAACCCATAATTCGGTTTTTCAGCAAATTTAGAATATTACACAAAGTCAGTATTAAAAAACAAAATTTTTGAAACAGAAATGTCAAGCTCTGAAAAACTGTTAATTAATAATCTAACCTGACCTGTCTGGTGTGTTCCTGGTTCTTATTTATGCTGTTTTCTTACTATGCAGCTGTATTTATACAGATATCAGCTTGCACACACTTGGGATCTATTCATTAGACTAAAACGAGCTGAATATAAATGTTCAAGGGACTGTGTTTGGGGAAAAAAATACAAACCATGGATTTTGTTTTTGCTTCACAATTACATGAAGTAAAACTCTAAAGACATCAGCCTGAATAAACATGAATCAGTCACTTGAAATCCCAGTTAAATTACTTTGAACCTGTGGTTATAAAGTAATAAATTAAAGAGTTAAAATAGCCTAAATATGCTTGCAAACCACTATAGTTGAATAAATGTATTACCAAATTATTAATCAATAGAAGAGTGTGTGGTATTGTACAATGAATGCATGAAAGTCTGTACTTGCCTGACTCACCAGGCTGTGTTCTAATAGAAGATCTGATGTTTTCCTCATTTTTCATTGGATCGCACTGATTTCTTCTAAGACGAAGCAAAGATTTGATGCAATTATTATCTTGCCTTTCCACTAGATGGCATTGTGTCACTATGCACTTCTTTGAGGACTTAATAAGCACTCTTGGTTGCTCAGATAGGAAATCCAAACATCCTTAGGGTGAATAGATTACAATATGAGCAGAAGCAGCGCTACCCCACCCTTCAGGAGGAGGCGTTTGTTTTTCCTTTTAATGGTTGAAAAGATGTTGTTCCTCCCCTCTTTGAGAAGCGGCACAGCCTGCAGTCATACCTGTGTAAACGCTGGGCTATGACTAACATTCAGACCTCCACGACCTCTGTGACAGATCTTGTATTTCCCCTTTCTTTTTTATTTTTTGTTAGGTTGCCAGGGGTTCCAGTAGAGATCCTGAACAGCTGAGGTTCAGTCTTTTTTTTTTTTTAATCCTCACCCTATTTTTTTATTTATTTTTTTGCTCTATTGGAAAGCCTGAAACACTCCTGAGATCTGCTGCCTAGAGGAGTCTGTTCTTATACATTTTGTGGATGCAGTAGAAGAGAAAACGTCTCTGTCTCTGTTTGAGTGTGTGTTTTCGTGTCTGGCTGCACCTGCTCGCCTTGTGTTTCTCTCATCCCCCATGGTGAAGCTTAATAAGTCCCTTGAATCCTTATCCTCTGGTTTTGATTTTGTCCTGGGGTTGTTTTTTGTAAAGTAGCGTAATTCACATGAGAAGTTCAGCTTACTTGTTTTTGCCCTAGAGGCACTTGTTGGAGAAATTCTTGAACACCTATTAAATAAGCAGGAATGCAGCCTGTGCATGTTTGTTTGCAGCTGTAGTAAAGCGGGATTAAATCAGGATACCTGTCAAATTAAATGCTTCTCATTGACAATTTTCAGCACCCTGGATAGCTCCTTCACACTTCAAAATTTATGTGTAGTTCCTCAACAGCACATCATTGGCTGCTGAGATGTATTTAACTTGACATTAATGCTTAAATAAACCCAAAATAGGCTTTTATTATTTATAACATTGATATTCTTTGAGCTGTCTTGTTCTGCAAAACAACAGTATGTGAAAACAATAGATTTTTTCAAAGCTGTAACTCTTTACAGGCCAAAGATTTTCTAGCAATTCTGTTATCGACCTTGAATTGGAAAAAAGCGAAACCCCTCTGAATGCTGCTTTCTATTGGCAGAAAAATAATGGATTTATGAGCTGAGGTGAAAAAGTAAAAGGCAATGTAAATGTAAATACAGACTTGGATAAATATTTCTGTACAGAAATGTAAAGCACCCTTGTTTCAGAAACAAGTATGTGGAAAACACATTTGACCAAACTGTGATGGCCGGTTTCAGGGCTGTTAAAGGGACGAGTGTCAGCAGTGTGATTATCAGCGGGCAGATAGCAGATGACAGCTGCCATTGGTTATTGATGACTTTCATAATTAAAATCTCTTATGGGAAGAAGCGGAAGAACAAAAGGAGAGGGGAAAAAAAATCACAGAAAATGATGAATGGTCCTTTCATCACTAAAGCTGATATAGGAACCAGCAGGCTCCTCTGTGTGGATATTGCTTTCCAGAAAAGTCTCTGAATTTGGCTTCAAAGAGGATCTGCTAGCTTTTAATATTCCCACAGCTCTGAATGTCCACATGCTTGGGTTTTCACTTGTGTACATTAAATCACTGAGCGACATCAGACAGGAGGAATTGATACAAATCAGACATTTAAAAGGAAGAAAATGCTGCCGTATGCTGGTCCTATTCTCTGCTGGATTTTCCCCTTTCAGCATTACAAATGCAGCACTTGCAATGTTCTGGAGGCAATCGAAACGGTTTACGACAGCATCTTCGGGTAATATCCGTCCGAGGAGAAGCATTCCTGTGGTTACCTGAGCCTGAGGGGTGTGAGTGCATAAAGTAGCTGAGTAAACAAGACTTGAGCTGACTTTTATTTTTGTTTTTACATGGAATAACAGTAAAGTTATATCAGTATAGAAAAAGCAATTAATCATAGTGAGAGGAAACACAAACAGATGGTAATTACGTTTATAACTAACAGGTATCAATTGGGGCTGAGTAAAATGACCTACATTTCTATATCCTTTAGGGAAATTATTAGCCACACTGCTGCTTTTCACAAAATAAGAGCAATTCTCCCAACAAACAATCCCTTTTTACCATATATTCCTTAACACCACTCTCTGATTCACAGGGGTTTTGCTTTACATACAAGTTTATCTATGGATCTGACCTCTCCGAATCTGGACCTTCAGTAATTCTTTTAATTTGTTTCCCTGTCACTATGACATTTTTTTCACCTGATAAAAATTCAGTGTACTCAAGAGTTTTCTGGATGGGCGGGGAGGAGTGAGGGCTGCATTTAGGACCATTAGGAGATACTAAGCTCCCCGCAAATTAGATGCAGAAGGCTAAAGATTGCGGACGTCATATATATCTGCGATATTGCCATCCAGTCATCCAAGGTTTAGCCAAGGACGATAATAGACGGAGCTCTCTATGTATTGAATTAATTCAATGTACTTCCCAGCCCTAGTTTCAGTAACACTCTGTCCTTCATAATTTGTTGTTTACTTTTTTCAGTTTTTTAATGCTTTACGTTTACAGGAGAGACCACATTTTTGTTCCAGTTTGCTTAATGTTCAAAAGCATTTTCTTATTTTCTGAAGGGAATTTATGAATCTTATTTTTAGAGGAACACCTAACAGGCTGATTTATATTCTTTTGGAAAATATTTAACCTGCCTGTTTCTTTTTTTTTTTTTTTTTTTAAGAATTTCTAAATAGAAATGTGTAATACTAAGTTTTTGAGCATTTTTTCTAGCCTTTCTGCTGTGAACAGTCATTCTCCACTTGCACTAGGAGCAGACTTTGCATTTTGACGCTTTGAAATTGGCATCCGTCTCTTTAAGAAGCTGTTACTGTTTTTGACACTCAGCCTTTACTACGACATCACAACAAGTCTTCCCTGTATGTCATTTTACGACACTTTTAGGAGTGCCAGACCATTAGTATTACTTTGTATGAAAAGCTCAGGAGATTCCCAGTTCACAGTGGTGCTCTGTGAGGCAGAAGCTCACCTGGAGGCTGCAGCTCCAGGGAGCAGCTTTGTGAGAGCAAGCGTTTAGGCTCTCCGAATAATTGCCATGGGAGATTTTAGGATTCCTCAAACATGCGTGAAAGAATCAAAGTAACACTCCAGGTATATTTTTGATAAGGAAATAACATTATAACATAATATAAAGCTAAAAGAAAGTCAATTTAGCATTTTAATCTTACTTTTTCTGGAAGAGCAGATTTTATTGTCTAAAGTCCCATTAACTTGAAATTCATGAGCATTTTCTTGTTTTCTGAGAGCATTTAAAGAGCTTGTTACCATTTAAAAGTGACAATAACCGCATATATTAGATGTTCCCACCCATGATTTAAGTGCAGGCACGCTGCATTTGAACCTCGACTAGGATAATATTGTGTTTCATTGTTTTCTGTGTTCCTAGAGGCTCCAAAATGCACATATGTACCGTTTGTGGTTTAGATGAAGGCAGTTCCTTTCTGAAGAGAGTACAGTCACAGATCAGACGGGATGACTGTCAGTGATAGTGTGTTCCCCTGTAGGCACAACAGAGCAGAAAGCTGCATGTCTCACAGCACTGCATGACATCCATGTGGATGAGAGGGAGCAGTAAGAGCGCCAGAATCACATGGGGAATTCCTCCACGTCTGTCGCAGCGAGGCTGTGTGAGAGCACAGGCGTGTGGTACTGTCAGAGTGGAGCTCCCACTAACCTGCTAAACGGTCCCCTTCAAACCCACCCACCATGATCCTCCCCTTCTGGATCAGGACAGCGCTGCTGTGACGTCACCCATTCCCACACCATTTTATTGGCTGGCCATTGGAGGGAAGTGATTTTTCCTGCAGCAGAGTGAAAACATGGGAGGACCAAAGGTAGCGAGTGTAAGGGGAGGGGGAGCTTGAGCAGGAAAGATTGATGCTGAGGCAAGCCGGCACTGCGCAGCTCTCACACACACTCACACAAACACTCCGAGTATCACGCGTACTCTCTCATCACACTCCCAAGCTGCTTAACAGGCAGGAAAAGCACTGACTCTGACTGAGTCTGCAGCCCATTACTGCAGGACAGGACAGAGAGGACGTGAAGAACGAGTGAAGACCCGACAGGGCAATTCATTCGTCTGTGCTTTACCTCAGAGCAACAGTTAAACTGCTGTCATCTCAGGAGGTCCAGAGCTCCAGGGAGCTCTTTACAGACACGTCCCCTTTCCAAAAACACGGAGGAAGGAAAGGCAGGAAGGGCAGAAGCAAAGGCAAGTGTTGCCTCTCTCCCAGAGGTTGTCGTGGACGTCCTCTCAATGTCCTCCTGAAAACAGGCAGAAACCTGCATGAGGTCTGGGCTAAAAGATGGCACGGCGAGTAGGGGGTGAAGGCTCTCCGAAAAAAACATCTCTCAACCTGGTGGCAGGGTTCTACCATTACCTCCGAGGTAAGCGGGTCAGCGTGTCTGCACAGCAGCGTGCTCTACTGAGAAAGCAGCAGAGAAAGTTCCTGTATGTATATTCTGCATGCATCATAGTATGTGTGTTTGTAGTGTTGCATTGCAGTGTTGAGTCTGTATATGCCTTCTACTGTGCAGGGTGTTTTTTTTTTTTTTCTTTTCATCCTGGTTGTTGAGAGTATGTCAGAAAAAAGAGACACCGATTTGAAATGCACGTTTCTTGGCAGACTATGTATGTTTGTGTTTGCTTTTGAGTTTGGAGGCTGTTGATTTTGAAGCTTGCAGAGAGTGGAACAAGCAAACCCAGCAGACAAGCAACTCCCCCCTGCATGGATCACATTGCAGGGGTGTGACTGTTAAATGTTTGGCTTCTCTGTTTTGTCTAACTCTCTTCTTATCTGTATTTGGATATGACTAAAGAGTCAGCACTCTGCTTATCAAGAAGATTTATCTAAAATATTTTTCCAATTTGTTTGCGTTATGCTTAGACTCCTGCCTTAATACATTTAAATTAAAAGAAGATACAAATTTTGAAATAAATTTGTATCTTTGAGATTGTACTCAATGTGCTTGAAATTTGAGATTGTACTAAATGCAGGGGGTCAGAGTGGAAGGGGGAGACGAGGCATGCAGGAGATGTTTTGTCATGCTCGGTTGCTGAATGGATTTTTTTTCCCTCTTTGTCATAATGAGAGAACTTGAGTGTGTGTGCGTGCTTACAGTAAATTGGAGAGTGTGTGAGTTCAAAGTCACCTCGTCCCTGAGCCCGAGAAGCTGGCACATGCAGGCGCGTTCTCCGCCATACGTGTTCTTGCTTTAGGTTCTAAATTTCTCCCGTTTCCATCCAATATTTCAGCCCATCAATATTTGATAATTCCCGGACCCAATCAAAAGATTAATTCGTAGTACAGGGGTCTGCTCAGTGGCACGTATGACTACGCAGGGATGTATCTGCATTATGTATGAACAGCAGCACCCCTTCTCCACCACCACTATCACACCAACGCCACCCCTTCTCAATCTCCTACCCTTTGACATGCTCTCCCTATCTGTTCACATCTGCCCACTGTACCCACTGACACACTAACCAACTTGAGTGTAATCAGTCCGTCAGCAGATTTCATTAAGGTGGAATGGAAGGCACTGTGTCAGACATCGTCCTCTCTCCTTGTTAATGTGCTTATCTCAAGGAGACTGCTCAGTGGTCCAGATGGGACAGAAATGGCACAGTGACGGTGAATGTACGTCTCAGAAAGCTTTGAAACTATTGATATGCTGAATATGAAAATTAAAAAATGAAAATTGGTTAACGGTAGTGTAGCAGTGGATATGCTGTCTGATTTAAAGAAAACCTTTAATACTATTAACTATGCTGTGAAATGGATAAACCCATGTAAAGTGAAGAAAACCGTGTGTTTGCATAGATGGCAAATCTCTTTATGAAATGGTTGATCATAATGCATAGAACTAAAATTGTCATCTTTGTATTAGTGTATCATAATCACAAAGCACTGTTTGGATGTATTTTTCATTTTGATATATTTCAAGTCTCAGGCCTCTTTATATTAATAATATATAAACATAATAGTAATAAATCTGATCAGTCGTGGGAACTCTTACTGTCCTGATGTAATTCTTTTGTATGGAGCTCATGGAGACTATTGGATATTATCAAAATGTTGAAAAAGCAAAAGTTTTCCAGAAAAATTCCAGTTAATTGTAATCGATTTTCAGCAATGAAATCACAGTCAAATATTCTTCTAAATATCATGCACCGCTAGTAATCAGTGAAGTTTAAAATGAAATTGATCAGATCAGAACAGAATGGAGCTACACTTAAATTTGATATTGCGCAGTATATTTATTTATTTATTTTATTTTATTTCTCTCACTCTGCTTGAGTATTTGACAATTATTTAATTGTATTTTTCTTGATTGATATTTTGAAAGTGCACTTTAACTTTAACTGTAAATTGATTAGCTTTGAAATATGATTAATACTCTTTATGTTTTGCTTTACCTAAATTATGGTTAATTTAACCTGATTATTGAAATGTTTGATTATGTCTAATTATTAGGAATCTAATGATTGCATTTGGATTTCATATGCATAAACCAATGCCTAAATTTAATATTTATTTTCTTTATATGTTTGTACATAATTGTTGTTTTTGATAAAACACTTAATGGGTTCTTCTGACCTTTTAGGTCGGCTTTTTTTTCCCTGTTGGATCAGATCCTCACCTGGATCTGAAGATGGCGAGCTAGAAAAAGGACTATGGACTTTATGATTTTGGAATTAATTCATTCTGAGTCCATTTGTCTCTCATTGTGCTTCTGTAATTGTCTGTTTTTATTCAAATCACTTAATATACACCAAAACTTAAAGCAGTGCCTCTTGTTTTCATTCACACCTCAGGCTCCTTAAAAGGACAGTCTTCTGATGTTACTTTTGTAGCTGCAGTAAGCTGCCTAACCCATAACTGTTACACATGTTATTCAATGAGTTATTGTAGATGCTGTGGACAGAAATGATCTCCTGTAGTGGTCTGTATTCCAGCGGCTCTGACTGAAGATACTCTGTTGTTGTGTGACATTCCTATGAAGAAGATGGTCAAAGTTGTTCATAACTTTCTTGATTTTATATAAAATTCTTCTTTGCACCAGAAGGTCATCGATGAAATCATTATTATAACTGTAATAATTAATGATTTTGCAATAGTGTATAATTGTTCTCCATTTGTTTTAACTAAAACAAATGGACTAGCTAACTACAACAGAACAATCAATCTTGTTTACAAGTTACTTTAAATTTTTGTGTGAATACTGTGATTTTAAAAGCAGTTGTCTTACTTTATTATGAATGCAGATCACGTTGTATATTCACAAGCAATAAAAAAACAACATAAATCAGAGGAACCATCAATTGTAATGGTCAATTGGGTAAATCATACTTGCTTCTAAAACCTGGTGAATCTGTATGTTGTTTTGAAGGTCGGTACATGTAGATCTACAGCTCTGGAAAAAATTAAGAGACCTCTTAGAATGAGCAGTTCCTCTGATTTCACTTTTTATAGATATATGTTTGAGTAAAATGAACATTGTTATTCTATTCTATGAACTACAGCAACATGTCTCTGAAATTCCAAGCACAAAATTTGTATTTGAAAATGGGAAATGGTCAAAATAACAAAAAAATGCAATACTCTCAGACCTCAAATAATGTAAAGAAAACAAGTTCATGTTCATTTAGAAACAACAATACTAAAGTTTTAACTCAGGAGGAGTTCAGAAATCAATATTTGGTGGAATAATCATGGGGTTTTCAGCGGGGTTCAGTGCAGTGGACTCAAACTTTTTCCAGAGCTGTATATCTGGATGTTTATATTGTTATTCACAACTTTCTGAACATATTTAAAGAGTGATAAATATCATACATTTAAGATTTTGGTTATTTTTTTGGCACAAAATAATAAATTTATGCATTGAGTAGACATAGACCAGTATGTGACTCTCAGTGTATAATGACCTTGAGTAGAAATACAATAGGTGACTTTCTTGTATTTTTACAAAAAAATTAAGCAAAGCAGTCAGTGTGTTTTTTTGCCTCTAAGGCTAAATTTGGTACATTTAAATAATGGACTGGAGTGCTCATGTTAAAAATGTTGCATTTTAAATAAATAAAAGTAAGACAAACATTGAATAATTAACATATGAATCAAGCTTGTGACCCTTTTGTGCTTTCATTTGAGCTGAGTGCCTTTTAGGGGACATCTTTAACAGACATCTATCCTATTGATTGTGCCTTTTGCTAATTGGCCTTTATCACAGTGGCCACAACTAACAACCACATGGATAGGTAAATCAGTACATGTGCAGTACGCTTGCCTTCATGTGCTGCCCTTTTAACATCTGAAAGGTCACTTTCAAGAACAGAATTTCTTGTCCTCAAAAAGAGGAGTTCAGCTTGAGAAAATGTCATCGATAAATGTCAAGTGACGTTTCATAGTACGTTAGCAGTGAGTAAAAAATTTGGTGTGACTGTCTACTGACACATCAGGCATAAAGTGATGAATCAAAGTTAATTAGAATCCAGCATGCCCTTTCTGGAAAGCCCAATCGGCTCTCACAATGATAGACAATTAGAAGATTGCGTTTTAATCCCTTATTTGTTTATTATCGCCCAGGACTAATGGGAATGCTCTGGGCTCTGATTTACAGATGAGCAGGAGGCGGTGCAGAAAAGGACGTTCACAAAATGGATCAATTCCCATTTGGCAAAGGTAAGAGGTTTTGCTTCCTTCCCTGCTGCCAGTATTTTGATGTCCAATTTACACAAACACAGGTGCTTGTGTTTGTATGGATAGAAAACTTCAACGGCTCTTTTCTTTTCTACTCCATCCTTTGTGCCGACTGGAACATTTTCTCCATTTAAAAAAAAAAAAAAAAAAAAAAAAAAAAAAAAACACTTCTCCAGAGAAAACCCCACACACAGTCATCACATGCCTTCAGTGTGTTTTTCCTTATTCCTTCAGCCTCAAGTAGCTGATATCAAAGATATTTGGCTTAATTCTCCAAATGACATTACTGAACAGTGCATTCATTGCTTTCCCTGCAAGCTGAAGTCTGTAATTTATATTGTTCTATCTCAAATAAAGGTAATTTAGACAGCTTAGGATAAGAGGTTTTAGTTAAAGCTTATTTTTTGAATGAGACGATGCTCACATGTCTGTAATTATTGTGTCATGCTGCATTGTACTCTTTGGTTCCACTCATTACTGCTTTAAATGCCATATCTGTGCTGGCTGGACAAGGCAAATATGGCACAGGGCAACACAATTAAGTGTTATTTCAATCAGTGACGCTCCTTTCAAGGTTTTCTATTTGATTACGACAGCTGTGGAAAGTCCGAACTGGTGAAAGTCGAGCAGAAAATTCATATAAAAGGATGAGGATAAACCTTTTTGTTGTATGAAATATTAAGCAAAGAACATGCCAGGAAAATATTCAAAACACCCTACACCCCAAAACTGCCTAAAATTAAATGTGTATTTTTCACTCTGAGAAATTTAAGGAAATCCAACCTGTAGTTTGAATACATTTGTTCAACACATTTGGAGGCATTTCTAACAATTCCTATGACGTAAATGAAGACTTCTTTAAATGCATACTTTTCTTTTTAGGGGCTGTTTCTCGTCCCCTTAATTTAAAATGGGAAAAACAAAGCAGCATGCAATTAAATTAAGGAAGATTTAAGCATAATAAATCAACTTGCTTAACTACTGTACTGAAACTATGTGCTTTGGTAAGAAAAAACAAGGGCAGCTTGATTGCTTAAAAACAATACATCCTAATTATTTTTGGTAAATTTTAAAATCCCAATTATTTGAAATAATTACTCCTTGAGTTTGAAAAAAATATTGCATTTATTGACTTGAAGAGTAGTGAATTGCCTAGAAACAAAGATAAACATTTCCCTTTATCAATTTGGTGAAACTAACTGATAATATAATTTAATAACAACAGAAAACTACACAACAAAATACATAGAAAAAGTAAATGAATAATTGTCACAATGAATAATAAATAAGAACAAGTTTCTTCTAACAAATGCAATTTTTTTTTCACACATTTTCATCAGGGGTGACAATAAATGTGGAGGATGTTGCATATGTCAAGTATTGTTACCATCCTTTATATTAAGTTTTGTTTCTTCCTAATTTAATAATTTTATTAATTTAGTATTTATTGGCCATGAAATATTTAGTCTGAAGGGTTCTCCACTGGTGTTAATTAAAGAGCTTGAATGAAAATGTAAACATTTACTTTTGTCTCCATGAGATTATTAGTCCCCCATCCGCTTGAGCAAACATGTAGATCCAAAAGCTTTCCTGGTATAAAGGCTGGGACTCAGAGAAATAAGCTAGTTTGGCTCCATCCCAAGAAACCAAGGGATAAGCAGGTGACAAGATATGTACAAAAAGTTAATGAAAGAGCTTGGTTATTGTTCTTTATTTTTAAAATTTTTATACCAAGCTAGCAAATTTAATATCAGTCTTTTTACTTAGTTTTACACAAGAAATCAATTATTTCTTAAAATACCGTATATGTCTTAAACAATAAAAAAGTGGAATCAAGAGAATTTGTCTCCAATGATCAAATTCAGTCCAAAGGCAAAAGCATATTTCATCTCAATAGATTGTCTCTCTCTTGTTGCTCAAATTACATACTCGCAATCACTGTCGTTGCTCATCGAGAACCTGCTCACCTGATGCCTGATGTTGCCATAGTGACACTGATTGGTCTAAATTTGTCTCCAAAAATCTCTTTGTGTTTAGCTTTATCTTGATCAGGAGACAAAAAGTTGCTTAGTATACAGCTGGTTAAAGGGATAAAATGTGCATTATTCCAACATAGAAGAATGTAAGGATTTTAAGATATTAAAGGGCGTTATACTGTGTAAAGGAACAATAAAGGTCAAGGATTGAGTTGAGTGAACACATCTCCACAGTCACAGGAATGATAGCAGGAATGAGAAGGACAGAAGTTGGTGTAGCTTTTATCTGTGAGGAATGGATCCTCCTCCTGGCTATGAAGATGATTAGGCTACTCCAGTTATCTCAGGTCTTTATTTCAGTGCCTAAAGGTGGGTGATTAATCGTTAGGTGAGTTGAGACTTATCATCAGGGCTTCCTTTCACTAACACTCCCCTCCCCGTTACTTTTCCACTCCACAGGTATAACAAAGGAAGTCCTATAAGCTTTAAAAGCTGTCTCTCGGCTAGAGGAGACGTATTGGAGCTAGTAATTTATACAGAAGATTAATGGGTATCATTACTTTAAGCAGTTCACCAGATTAACTCAGTGAAGATATAAATTGTAAGAGAGCAGCAGGGTCTGTGTTTCTGCAGGTTGTGTATTTAGATGTAGGTTGTTGTCATGTAGGCCACACAGCAGGACAAGTTTTTAATTTTCAAGTGTAGTTGCTCTTCAAGTTGCACTCATTGCAACTCTGCAGAGGAGTGACAACTATGAGGGGCGGTGATAGGGGTTCAGTGAGCAGACCCCAAGTTTCCATTTGACAAATCCTTTCTGAGAGGGTTAAAGCTTAATTATAGAGTGACCAGTGTGAACCGCAGAAGTTTCATCGTCGCTGAGGCATTTTCCAGGAAAACGGCTTTAGAGCCATAATCAGTGGACCAAGTGTTTTTAGAGATTATAGCAGCAGTAAGTGAAGCTCCCCGAGGGTGTTTTCTTCTTTGCTCCCCCTGCCCACTCACTTTTTATTATTTTTTCTTTAGATTCCCTCTACAAACCACACAGTTGCATTCAAGTTTTTTTTAAATTTCAGTATTCAACCAACCAACTCTGCTAAAAGCCTCTTAGTTCTCTTATTGTTAGTGTTACTGTCCTTAGAATAAAACCAAATTAACTGATCAAGACTGTTATTGGAAGCTCAGATGTCAAAGACAAAAAGGAAATAAGCACAATTAAAGCCTAACTGATGCATTTCCAATTGTGAAGTCTTGAGTTAAATTAATCTCTTACATGCCACACGAATACTTGCTGACACTGGCAGGCTTTAGTTTGAGATGATGTTCAATTGTTGGGAGCCATGCTGAATGCTTCGAGAGGTGCACAGTGCAGCTCACACCCTCTGCAAGAGCAACTTGTGTTTTACGAAGTTACTTGTACTCGTGTTCAAACATGAACATAACTATTGAAGTTTCTCTAGATTTTCACAACAGACATCCAGAGACATGTTTCCTTAAATTTAACACACTGCCATTCAGCGTGAAACCCTTCAGTCCTCTTTGTTTCCACTCCTCCCCTTTGTCTTTCATGCTGTCGATCTTTTTGAATCTGCGGTGTCGAGTGTACCAAGGGAATAGCACGAGAGCACACTCACACACACATCTTGAAACTCTTCTGTTCTCAATCAATTATGACCCAGACACTCACATGTAATTAGCTCATTAAGTTCTTGATTTATTTTTTTAGTGTGTGTTGCAGCGCAGACGAAATTAATATTGCTTTCTTATTTTGTAATTAGTCTGAAATTTTCCTCATTAGCTTTGGGATTGTAATGAACAAATAGGTGAATTTAACTCCAATTAGCTTTTGGTGCAGTTTATAGCTTTGAGTTGGGCCTTTTATAAGTGCCTTCCCTGTCATGTTATGATATGGGAGGGAAACTCTGTCTGAGTATTCTCATCTCCAAAGCCTTGAATCGACATTAGAAGAGGAATTAGTGAGAAGAGCTCCCATATTTTCTAATTAATTTTGAAAGACGTTGGGTTAGTGTCTCCCCCCTCTCTCTTCTAGGATTCGTCTCGTTGCTAGTCTAAATCCCTCTCACACATTTACGATGTTTTGGTTTGTATTAATTTGTCTCATGCTCACGCGGTCCACATGCAACACTCGTTCACACTACTTCAGCTTTCACTCTCTTTGCAGTTAATCTCCCTGTGAATGGTTCACTCATCTGAATGCTTTTCTCCCCCCTCTCCCCTCCTTTAAATCTCTCAGCCCCCCAGCATGTGACTGTGCTTTAAGAGAAATCCTTGATGTGGCGCTGGCGAGGAACAGAGATATGTGGATTTCCCCGAGTCTGAAAGTCAGTGTCAGGTCAGGGAGGAAGTCAGTGGGAAGGAGATAGTTTGAAATCATCAGCATATTTTAGGATTTGGAAGAACCCCATTTAAAGTCTACTTATGGGGTGAATCCAGCTGTCAGTAAAAGCGCTGGGACTGCCAAACTCCAACTAGACTCTGAGTACCTTTTCTGTGAGGATTTTCTTTATCCATGTTGCACAAGTTTAAATTAATGTCTACCAGTGTAATATATGTATTGCATTGTGGTTTATGTTGAGGATGTGCTTCTGAAAGTGGGACAGTGTGCAAAATAAACCACTTCTTTATTCATCGTTTGCTGGACATCGCAAGAGCTATTACTGTACATCTGAAATGATCAGCCTTTTCATTCCTGGAAAACTGGAAAACTAAGAAAGCTATGGTCATACCTTACAGCATTTATAAAAACAAATACTTATGTAAAAATATCAGTTTTGTTTTAAAAAGAGAATCTTGTTTCCGAATTAACAAAAGTAAATATCCTTTACCTTTCCTACATTTTGTTGACTTACTTTCTTGCATTTCATGTTATTTATTGGGATTTTATATGACAGACAAAAACAGAGTAATTTTTACTAGTTCTTCTTTGCAAAACAGCAAAAACAGAAAGTGCTTCTGAGGAGCAGCTTTCACTTATCTGAAAGCTGAGATTTTTGGTACTTTGACTGGTACTTTTACTAGCCCATTTAAACAGATATATGGGTTTTGATCATAACCAGAAGTGTCCAAAGTATTAGAGCCACATCGAAGGATTAATCTTAATCATGCCCAAGACCACAATTAAAAAAATAAGACGTATTTGGTCAACCAACACAAATAATTTAAAAATACTGATACTTAAATAATTGTGATGCAAAGTTTGCAAAGTTACATTTAGAAAAAATATAAAATCTTAAATGCAACTTTAGTGTTTATTTTTATCAGCAATGTTTTTTTTTACAAAGTGACAGACAGTATGTCACTGTACACACTTATTTAGTAAAGTTGTGCAAATAATGATCTCATTTTTGAAGAAATAGTGGGAAAAATACATTTCCCATTTTTATGATTAAATAAAAAATATCTTACAATAAAATATACTAGAGCTATATACATATTTTTCAGATTTGTTTTATTGCAAAGGAAGTTTTTAAAACCATATGTCTCTTCTTTTCCACCTTAAAGCTATGTGCTACTACACAAAATTCCAATGACATAGATTGAAGCTTGTCCTAGAAACATGGATAATATTTAAGGTCTTAAGAATTTGTTTTAACATTTTATTTGTTCTCTGCATAGCATGTCCCTCCTCTTGAGGTGAAAGACCTGTTTGATGACATCAAGGATGGTGTGATGCTGCTGGCCCTCCTGGAAATCCTCTCTGGACAAAAACTGGTGAGCTTTTCATCATGCATGTGACTTAGCGACAGACTTCAAACAACTTATATCCTCTGAACTCGCCAGATTACAACTTTCTACATTGGCACGTGTTGAGTTGCCATACCAAAACCGGTCTGATGACCGAGTAATAGAGTAATTTTCAATTCTTTGTTTAAACTGCCTGTATAACTAATAAGGAGAATGTGAAACAAGCCCCGACTACATGGAAAGGCTTATTGATTTGCTTGTATTAGGATGTTTGAATAGTGTAGGAAAGCCCAGATTAACAGAGACAGATCAGAGTTCACATACAACACACAAAAACATCTTGAGGGTTTTATTTGGCCGGTATTGCCTAAGGTCTAAGCCTGTACGTCCTATTGATCTGTGTGTTTATAGTCAAACACAGCTCTGACTAGTGCCTGTGTCTTTCTGACATTATTTCAGCATCTATATTCCTGAGAAAATGATTCCTGCTTTTGTTCTTAGTCTTTTACTTGTAAATCTGTTTTTTTTTTTCACTCATATTTTGCATAAAATTTCACTGCTACATTCACGTCACACATTTCTCCCCTGTTTCTCTTTGTTTTGTTCCATTGTTCCTTCTCTTCCTTCCAGCCATGTGAGCAGGGCAAGAAGCTAAAGAGGATCCACTGGGTCGCCAACATTGGTACAGCTCTCAAGTTCCTCGAGGGTAGAAAAGTAAGAGTTCAAGGTCTCCTTTGAATGTGTTTTCTTTTTTTTTTTTCCCCTGAATTTTTTTGCACAGCTGCAGCCTCATGGGTGTAAATATTGAATCATGACCTTCAGTGACCTGATTCCTCCTCCCGCCACACCTTTCTGTCTTCTCTGCTTCTCACATACCTCATTTAATCCACAAACATCTCATTATTTTTTGCTGTATGTCTGGAAAGATTGGGTTGGATAGCTCTTCTGCATTTTGTATTAAATCACTCTTTGAATTTGTTTGACTAGCTGCATTTAAGCAACAGAAAAGTCATTTAAAATCTAATTATTGGACTAATTCTGGTTCCTTAACTGATCCTCCCTTGCTTATTGGTCCGTAACGTTGATTGTGCTTCATTTTGTTTCCTTTTGGAGCGGTCTTTGTTTCATTTCCACAATCCATTGGAAAAACGGTCCACTTTTATCCCATTCATCTTTAAATTTACTTTGCCGTTGTTATTCACATTATGTCATGTTAAAACCAAAAAGTTAAATGTATTTTAATAAGATTTGATGTGATAGACCAATACAAAATTACCATAAGTGAAAGACGACAAATCAGAATAGTCTCTATTTGTTAAGTTTATGCACAAAAACGAGGAAGGTTTTCCCTGAAAATGTACGCACACAGTGTTTTAACAAAAGAGGAAGACAAGGTTGAATTAGTGCCAATATGCATGGTATCGATCTGGGCTCTCTGACTGCTAAGTGGTTATCAAAGAGACAGCCTGGGGAAAAACTGCCTCCGTGGCAGCTCGTTTTTGGAAATATCACTCTGCAGCGCCGACCTGCAATTAGAAATCTAATCAGTTTGTGTTCAGGATGTATCTGCAGAGCTTTCTTGACTTTAGACCTTTACAAGTCTTGGATGGAGGAAAGGTCAGCCCTGATGATCCTCTCTGCAGAGCTAATTGTCCATTGCACTTTGAACCTGTTGAATTATTTGGAAAGTCTTTATCAACTTTGCCATTTACCATTCTTCTCTGCAATGAGGCTCCAGCTTGGGAGATTGAATGCAAAGTTTCTGTGAACATCAATTTTTAAACCTAGTCACAGATTCTCAACTGGATTTATATGTGGACTTTGATTATGTGGACTTTGATTGGACAATTCTAACATCAGCATAAAATATGATCCTAACTACTCTGATGTCACTTTGGCTTTATATTTAAAGTGTTTTACAGCCTCAGCAGGTTTTCTTCCTGAAATGCTTTGTTTAGATCCACTCATCTCCCAACTGGGAAACGTTGACCAATCCCTGCTGAGGACAAGCATCCCCATACCATGATGCACTCATACAATGTTTCACAATAGTTGTATAAAGATTGTAGCACTTGCTTTCAATACTCGATTAACTGATTAGCAGGATATCAGAGTAAAAGTACCGAATATAAGCAAATGCAATATTTTGGAGGGTTTTAGTCACAACTATGCTCTACTTTGATGCTGTTATATCACATAATGTAAAATAAATAAGTATGCTCTAAACTGTTGTGCATACCATTATCTAATTTCATCTCCTGCCCCTTCGTTAGATTCAGAGATTATTGTCAAAGCTTTACAAGGCTCATCCTTGGATATGCATAAATAAGCCATGAGTATGAGATGACGTCTGCAGGGACATTGATTTGTCTTCTTTGACTGCATCAGGGTTAAAACTGCAAATCCTTTGGCACTAATCTGCTGTCTGGAGATGAGACATCAGGGATTTATGCATATATGTCTAGGGATGTGTTTGCAGATGTTTAACATGCCATAATTTGACTTTTTTTTTAACTTGTGGAATGTTATCAAACAAATTTTCAGAATTAACGTCACCTAGCTCTCCAACTTGAAATGATTTCCATCGTAGTTTCTCAGAGCTCAAGGTGAACACTCCAGATAGTTTTGTTTTGTTTTGTCATTCTCTGGATGTCAAAAATATTGCAAATATCTAGAGGACACCTTTTCAGAACTGCAATGTCCTGTTTTATTTAAAGTGTTAAAAAAAAAAAATTTGCTACAAAAAATACACTGTTTTCTTTGAGATGTGTCCCTGTATTTGTGAGTATAGTAAACCAACAATTCTATTTTTCTATTTACTATTTCCTCTGCTCACTGCTGGTTTGATTTATCGGGACGACCTGCTGTGTTTTCTAATTTAAAATCACGTATTGCATATTTTCCTTATCAGCAACCATCCTGCATTTTTCCACTCTCTCGCCTGCTCCCAATCTCCCCTTTCATGCTTATTCGCAAATACTGAGTGGCTGCTATTGCCACTTGATGACCTGTTGTGCTGCAGCATCTCAGTGATCTGACCCTCGATTTGATAATATAGAATATTTCATCATATCACAAGACACAGCCCTCGCCTTCTGCCCCATCCTCCGCCTCTTCTCTACCCCTCTATGCCTTTTCTTTTCGTTCATCTCTGCTGGATGTAATCCTTGTTGCCTGTGTAGTGGAGATACACCTCGACTCAATGCCAACCACTCGTGTTATCTCGCTATGTGAAGTGTTGGCCTTCACACAGTCAATGAGCTGTTTGCTTTCAATCAAATGCACCTAGAGTGACTTCAGGTGCTCTCTGTCTCCCTCCTCCACCTTCCCGACTCCTACACTCATTTGTCTTTTTTTCTTATCTGCCCCAAGTCTGCCTACAGAGGATCTCCGGTCAGTATTCACACCGTTTCTGTATTGCTCTTGCCTGGACACAGAATAGGCTCAAATTTATCTGTCTCCAGCAGAACTGAGATTACATATCCCCTGTATTGTTCATTTTGTGAAAACATGTGCAGCATGGCTCTGATTTACTAGATTAGATGAAAATTGTGTGTACCTTTATAAGAACAAGGATTAAGTTGCTGTTTGAAGTTGTGTAGCTCTTAAATGAAATATGAGCTGATTGTTGCATTTTTGTTTGGTAACAGATCAGGTTAGTAAACATAAACTCTACCGACATTGTGGATGGACGGCCATCGATTGTACTGGGGTTGGTGTGGACGATCATCCTGTATTTCCAGGTAATCTCATTATTTTCACAACTGAATCAAATAATCTCAAATGTTCAAATAATCAAGTAATTAAAATTAATCATCATGAATACAATGAATTAAATAGTATTTAATATTTTGGTAAAAACAACATTAAAAACTTTAAAAAAAGCTTTGTTTTGTAATCGCACATCTGATTCTATGCAGATGATGGAGTATTTTTTAGCAAAACAAGTTGCTAGAAAGCCACAGAAAAGCCCATGTCTGTCTACAGATTGTCTAAAATTGGCAAATATCAATCTTTCATGGCATCCACATTAAAAAAAGCCCTCAACCTATCAGCCATTTCTGTCACAGTCAGCAACAGTAACATCAAGAAACATGAGATTAACAGGAATTAACTGTGTAATATAAAGAATCCACGCAAAACAAATCTTTCAGTATGTCATAAAATGCATAAAATAATTTACAAACACTTGGTGAGGATTATCTTTGCATAGCAATAAACCTTGAACAACTGATGAGCAAACTTGGGCTTTATCCTGAGGATTGATGTCCTGCTGTGCACTTATTCATCTGTTCCTTGTTCCATGGTTAGAACAGAAGTTAGCCAAATTGGTTGAACAGACTTTTCTTGTCATGCACAACTCAACAATTTGTAAAAAAAAAAAAGTCATATTTTTGAGATTTACTTCAAATGGATAAATAATGAAAACTGTCTTTTTGGCAGTCAGTACATTGTGGCATGCTGGATATCACCTTCTATGCTAAATTCTCACTGATCGCGACCCTTTGTTATATTTATAGGCTCTTCTTTTTGAACAATGTTTTTGAACATTGACCATATTTGTTTGGTTATGGATCTAAAATTTCTGTGTGCAAGCTCAGCTCTGAGGAAAACACAATTTCCTAGAGTATTTACTTGTTTTTACACTCTACTGCTGTTGAATGTCTCATTGATGGTTTTTCAGGCATAATCGTGTTAGCAGCAATTTATTTACACACTTTTTTTCATCACAGCTATATGTATAACTCAGTTACCAACTTGAAGAAAAATGATGTTCACAACAATCTTACCAGAATATATTCATATACTGATGTAAATGTATTGCCCTGAGTGTGTTTTCACAAATTTTGATCAACACATATTTTGGTCCAAGGTGCTAAATCCAAACTCTTTTTGATTGCCTAAAAAAATATTTGATAAATTCAACATTACAGTAACTTTTTCTGGAATTAATTATTCAGTTTATTTAACAAATATTATAAACCACTGATGTATGAAGAAATTATTAGTGCTATGTTGTATTTTTTTTATTATTTTTCAAAATTTTCAGTTTATTTACCAGAAGTAATCAAAAACAATAATGACAGTCAAACATTTCTATTGAAAACCACCTTGTATAGATTATTTTCATATCCACAGAAGTTTTGTATAAACAAAATCCATTCATTGTGCCGGAAAGCTTACCACAGAAAATTTTTTGTTTTTCTCTCTCTACAGATTGAAGAGCTAACCAGTAGTCTACCAGAGCTCCAACCCTTTTCCAGCAGTAACTCCTCCCTGGATAGCTCCACCAGCAGCACCGACACCACCAGCCCGCCTGTCAAACGGAGACCTCTGGCTCTGCAAGGGGGAGCCAGAAAGGCTTTACTTAGATGGGTTCAGCAGACAGCCACCAAGTACAAAGCCTTATTTATCACATAAATAAAAGAAATGAATGCTTCATGAACAAAAAAAGTGGTCTTTTTGGTCCGTTTGACCTCACGAATTTGTGCTGTTTGCAGATGTCTAGGGCTTGACGTGAAGGACTTCGGGCCCAGCTGGCGCACCGGTTTAGCCTTCTTTGCTGTTATCAATGCCCTCCGGCCTAATCTGGTAGACATGGAGCGGGTATGGAGAAGGCCCAATCGGGAAAATTTACAGGAAGCGTTCTTATTGGCTGAGACTGAGTTAGGCATTCCACAGCTTCTTGATCCAGAGGGTAAATAACATTTTCTATAGAATTTCTAAGATTGTTTGCATGCAAGTTATACTGAAGCTGAACTGCGCAGCTGTTTGCATTTAAAATACCTCAATCGAGATGACATTGATGGCTGTTTACTTCAGAGTGTCTTCTGTGCATTGTGTTGGTTTATCAAAAATGGAAAGCAGCATAGTCTTATTTTGAAATAAGTAACATCTGATGTGATATAGGTTCACAAACAGAAATAAGGTAATACATACAATACCACATCAGATGTGCAACTCGGTGTCATTGCCAAGCACCATCTGTGCCCCTCCACGCCTGCACCACAGAATGATCTTTGACAAATTGAGCCTGACACCACTATAATTAAGGTCCATTAGGCCGTGAGATTCGGCATGGCAGAGTCTCCATACCGAGGTTAGACGCTGATCTGAAATGCCAAGGATTGTTTTCATACAATATGACACTTGTCTGTCTGAGACAGACCTATTCTCAGCTATGGCGATTTATTTTTTTTCTTGGCAAGTCAATGTGACTTTTCATTACATTCACTGGTTTCTCTATCAGACGTGGATGTTGACAAGCCAGATGAAAAATCTGTCATGACGTACGTCGCCCAGTTCTTGAAGCATCATCCCGACAGAAAGCAGAGCGACTTGGAAGGAAAGCCTGAAGAAGCGGTAACAGCTTTTCTATCTAGATATTTCTAACATTTATCTTATTGTGTATTATAAGTGTTTCCTTGAACAAGTCTATATAAGTTCATCTAACTTCAGGTAGATGTATCAAATGGATTACATTATCATTTCAGCACATTTTCCTTAATATTTGTTTAATTCAAAAAAAATTTTAAACACAACTTGCATATACAGTGCACACTGACTACAATGCCTTGTAAAAGTCTTTGAACATTTTCACATTTTGTCATGTTACAACCACCAACACAAAATAGTACATAATTATGAGGGAAATGAAACTAGACATTCACAATAAAAATCAGAAAATTCTGCCTATGCTTGTATTCAGCTCCCTTTACTCTGATACCCCTAAATATAATCCAGTAGAGGCCTTCAGAAATCCCCTAGTTTAAAATAAGCTCACTTGTGAGTAATTACATTAATGCAGCTGTTCTTTGATGGCCTCAGATGTGTATTAATACTTTTTCAAGGCATTGTATATAATGTTTGATTGGTTTTTGTCTTCCTCTGTTCCTCTGTGGTGTCTGCTTTCCGGTCACGTTGCTCACCTCTACCTACAGGATGATCTTGCTCCTCGGGACATAGAGGAAATGTTTGAGGTACGTTTATATGTCACGTCTTTAACGTCTCATTTTCCCCAGATTAATGCAAATAGAATGGATACTTTCACTTTTACTCCACACGTAGTGTTTGCCTTAGGTTTATTTTCCCTGCTCTTGAATTAATCATCCACAGTATTACTCTAAACTGTACACGAAAGCGAGATTAAACATCATTTTTTTCATGTCAAAACAGATCCTGTTTGCTAATGTCGGCTCACCTGACTTGACATTTCCACCCCAGGGTGTCTATTCTAATAAGATGTGATATTGCCATTTATGCACGCTGCCAGGTCGCGCTGTGACTGCTGGTCCCATTAGCATGACAATGAAAGCCTCTGGCATCGGCTCGTTGCGTTGATGCAGGCTTTTTTAGGGAAAGCTGGTGAATGGAAGAGGTTCATTTTAAGGTGAAAAGTATCTTGAGTTGCTTGCTTTTTCTGTCACTTTGAATTTTGTCTTTGAATACTGATAAGGGTTTTGTTTACTTTGGTTGTTAAAGGTCCTTGCTCTCATGGTTACAATATATTTGTCCTGAAGTTTGTAAAAGCAACAGATGTTTCCTTATATGAATGACTGAAGATTCTTAAAAAATGTAAAGCAGCAAAATTTTTTTGACTTGAGGTGTTTCATAAAATAAAGTTTGGGTAAATCCGAAGCGATTGGCGACTGAACTACTTTGAATAATCTATAACAAAAGCTTTTAGACACTGCATTATTATTGTTGCAGTTTCCTTAAATCCAATCAAATGGTAGGGGGGAGTTTAGACAAAGTGTCCTGCTTAAGCTGAGTGTTTTTGGCAGCTGTGAGCTTTTGATTTTTCCCAACAGGAGACGAGATTAGTAGAACACATTTTAACGGTTCATTGTCTGCCTCTTCCCCTATTTCTTTTCTTCATTTTCCCTTTTTTTTTCAAACTCCATCTTCTTTATCCCCTTTCCTCTTCCTTATCTGCTTCCACACTTCCTCCTCCTTGTCCATCTTTCTTCACCCATTTTTCACCCCTCTAACGTTCCCCATCCCGGCTTTCCAGAGAGAACAGCGAAAGAGCCAGAGGGAACTCAAAATGTGGCTCGACCAGCTGGAGAAAGAGGCGGTACACGCACAGGAGACCCAGGGCAGTCTTGCTCAACAGTACCAGGTTAGTGTGCATGTGTGTGTGTGGAGTTTAACATAGGGACACTCTGCACAGACGGCCCTATTAATAGCTTAATCTGAGGCATTTCACTGTAAGAATCAAGCATCAGCCGTCATATTTTCTGTCTGGCTTATTCTTCCAAGCCTCAGGATACGTCCCGTATATCGCAGCATGTGGGATATCCTCATTTTCTTTTCAGTGGTTTCAGAATGTGAAGGCACTAAGTCTCTTATTAGGAGAGATGCCTAGCAGATGAGATGCCTGTGGGAAGAGGGTGTAACCTGTCGAAGATCTGTTAGTCTGTCTGTGTGGTGTGACACTTAGGGCAAAAACATCCAAATTTGTTTATTTATATATGTATTTTAGATGTTCAAAAGCCTTCAAGTTCAGCTGGAGATGAAGAGGAAGCAGGTGGAGGGCACTTTGCAGTCCACACAGAGAGATGGGATGCTGACTGTGGATCAGGCTCTGGTCAAACAGGCCTGGGAAAGGGTCTCCAACAGGGTGAGAGAAATTGCCTTCCTCTATAAAGAACCAGATTCAGTCAGTGCTATGGCATTTCACAAAGTTTGAGTCTTTTTTTTTTTTTGTCTTATTCAGAAAATAAACAAACCCAAAAGCTGTGGTAGCTTCTCAGAAAGATTAAAAGGAGATTAAAAACACTGAGAGATCATGTGTTTCCAAATGTTTCCAAAATCATGGCAGTCACATGCTACAGTGCCTTACATGGTTTGACATTAAGGCTACAAATCATCAGTGTATTTGTGTTTTAACACAAAGTAGCATATAGAGGTTAAATGGAAGGAAAATAATAGCTGTCTCATCATTTTTTATAACTAGTAATCTGAGAAGTATGGCATGCAGTTTCCATTTGTCATGATGTGGGGATTGTATTTAGAGTTAATTGTGATATAAATGTTGTTAAATACACGGCAGTTCTGAAAAAGCCTGACAGAAGCTATTTAAGAAAATAGCATATCTCAAAAAAGTGCTATTTGATTTATAGCATTTATTTGAGATGTGCTATCAATCAAATAAAAACAGGTAAAAAATTAAGTGTGTAGATGTGTAGTGCTTGTAGAGGCACTTCTTCTAAAGATAAAATGGTTTTTCAATGTTTTGCCTCAGGGGGGCTGAATATAAATGCATGCCACACTTTTCAGAATATTATGCTGTAAAATAATAACATTTCTGTTTCCCTTGCTTTCCACTTCTTATACATCACTTGTGTTGGTTTGTCAAAATGTAGAAAATCTTATATTACCTGTTTATAATGATTTACTAGCATTGACACTGAAAAACATTTCAGCAACCATCATTATAACCTTCAATTTCACCTTGTTTTTACTCATTTACACTAAAGCAGTTAAATCTGATTTAAATTTTAACTTTCTCAAGACCAATGCATACATCTATTTTTTTGGTTTAACACGCTAATTGCTTTTTGTAAATCAGCTCTTGGATTGGCACCTTCGCCTGGACCGATCCCTGCCAGCTCCTCTGGGAACCGTAGGGGAATGGCTACATGAGGCTGAAGGAGCCCTGCGACAAGAGATTACTGTCCAGCAGGCTCATGATATCACAGCTAGTACCGTACACAGAGCTCTGGAGCAGCACAAGGTTAGTTTTCAGCAATGTACAGGAGGAAGGCAATATGTTGCCAGAAAAAGGCAGTTAATGAACAAAAAAACTGGAAGAAGTCCTAACACTTGGCAAAATTACTAAAACATTTGGAGACTATTCTTAAAATTTTGGTCTGGAAATGTATTACTTTGCTTGTCTTTTTGTTTTTCTGCATTGTGCATTTTACAGGACGTGTTGAGGAGCTTGGAGAGTCACCAGCAGATTTTTCAGCGAATCCATAAAGACAGAAGTGTTGACGGTGTTCCTGTTCCACAGGATCAGCTCCAAGACATGGCTGAGCGGTGAGTCTGAAAAATACGGCAGAGTAGTAATGTTTGCTGGCAGGAATACCTAAATCACTAAACTGGCACGCTTGCACAATCTGGTTTACAGGAAAACAGCCAAATATGAGTGAAAAGCTGCCCATCTGATATCTTTATATATAAACCTTCTCTTCCTGCATAGGATGAACTTTGTTTCTACATCCTCCAGTGTCCATCTGGCCAGAATGGAGTTTCTTGAGAACAAACACCACATGCAGGCCTTCCTCACACTGGCCGAATCCAGGCTGAAATCCTGGATCATTAAATATGGCCACCAGGAATCTGTGGAATTGATGCTCAGCAACTATATTGTGAGTATTTTGTTATTAGGATTCTAGCTTTCTAAATATCTTGATTGTAATGTCTAAAAAGAAAAATTCTTGGTTTGTTTTTAAATTTTAGGTTATTTTGTAAATCCTACCCAAGTCTTTATTGTGGTTATAATTGTCAATGTTCATCTCTTTTCATTAGTCTTTCGTGGAGAAGCAGCATTTCTTTGAAAATTATGAGGCATTGTTCCAGTCCCTAAAACAATCTGCAGAGATCTATATCAGTATGGACAGTTCAGGTGAGGAATTATGATATTCAAGCCACTAAGTTAACTGGAGTAAAATTAGGAGATGTTTTTTTTTTTAAAATATAGAAAAACAAATACACTCCATTTTCTTGGTACTTTTGAATAGTTGCAGAACATCTAGCTCCACCGGCACTTTCCGTATGCTTGAGTTGAACATTTCCTCAAAAGTGTCATATGTTCACCAGCAACATAAATGAGTATATCATCAGTCTACATTTAAACACTAATATCAAGACACACATCTGAGAAATAACTAATATACAAATTAAAAATGATGGTACCCAAAATGGCTCCACGTGGAATACCTGAGTCAATTAAAATTGTCTTTTACAATATGCTGTTCACACCATTTAAGATATTATTCAAACTATTATAATGACATCTTAGATGGATTATTGTGACACTTTTGAGTTTACTCTTTTGAATCTAAAATTAAACCTTTAATATTTCCTTTATTAAGCGATTGTCTACTTTTAAATGTGCTATTTTAATAATTTTTCTGCTATGTACCAACACATTTGCTTTAGGAGCCTTTCTATGCCTCACTGATTTATGTCCGACTGGTTTCTTTGAACATTATCAGGTATAGAACTGAAAATGAGTGGAAAACCAGCCAAAGTCCAAATAACCCTTCCAAAAAGACATTAAAAACTATCAAAAAGTCTTGACGAAGATCCCCTTAATGAAGACACAACAGCAGAAGAAAAATATAAAGAAATTAAGAATAACTTAAATGTTAGCAAATGTGAATGTTAAGCAGTTTCCATAACTTAAATTGCAGATCCAAGCCAAAAACTGTTTAAATAATCCAGGACTGAAATAAAACCGTCACAGTAACTCATAAGAAGCATGACTCACAGCAGTGTAATGCAATCACAGTTTATTTCTCTGATGGATAAAATGTTTAATATCATCAAGCCAGTTGCATTTCCTCATTTGGTTAGGTGTTTCCTAAAATAATTACATGCCCCCACATTCATTCAGCTTGACATCAGATTAAAACAAATGCACGTTATATCTCAACTTTATCTTCCCTCTTCAGCAGCCCAGTAACCAATGAGGTGTTTTTGTTCAGCAGCTCATCGAAGCAAGCACTGACTGATTTTACAATTAGCTGGAAGAGGAGAGTCTGCAGGCTACAACTAAATGAGGTTCCTTCGTTCCCAGCTCTCAGTGGGGAATACGACCCCATTTGCCTGTTTAAGGGGCTGCTCCACTTCTGCGGGTCTCTGGGCGCAGACCGTGCGAGCTAGTTTGTTGGTTTCATTAGGTTTTTTGGGGCTGTTATGCTTTAGGGTATGCAGAGAGGAGAAGTGAGCTGTGGCAAGAAATCAGGACATCTGAGGTTTGATTGGTCGGCCGGGTGAATGAAATACACCTGGTGTTGGTGGAGTCAGTGGTCTTTGAGTGAAGAAGATACTGAAGAGCAAAGGGCTGATGATATTCTTTTGACTTCTAATCAACACCCATTCAAAACTGGTTTTATTATTTGCTTACTTCCTTGACTAAATCTAGAAAGTCTGCTCCTGCTGTGCTGAAGAGAGAGAACCAAAGCAATGCAGCACACAAGCAATACGTTTCCCTATAGTAAGATTTTTTGGGTCAGAGATTCGTCTGCAGAGGCATGCAGCTTCATCAATCTAAATGTGAATCTCATCTGGTGTTTCAGTGAAGTTGTACCATCTGCCATAAAACCTAGCGGGGCTTTTTAAACAGGCTTCAGAGACCGCTGCAACTTACTGTAAATGTAACACAAGTTAATAATAGCAAAAAATAGATTTAGCCTGTAGGTCTTACAGTAGACTTAAATGGAAATAAAATTATTTCATTTTAACCAAAGTAAAAGTCCAAATAAAGTCAAACAGTTTTTAAATGTTGATTTTCTTAATATTAGGCCCTAGAATGCAAAAGAAATTAATACTGGGTTGTAAGTGATCTGTATTTAATTCCTAAATTTTTATGGTTGAAACAGCCCTGTTTTAAAGGAAGTAATTTTCTACAATTCATGTAGTTCTTGTAATTAAATTATACTGGTACTGATTAGGTCTTAAAAGGTCATAAATGTAAGTCACAGAAATATGCAGGAACCATTGAAGACCATTACATTCTAGCTGCCCTCAGAAGTTTATTAAATTACAATTCTGCTATTGACATTTCTTTTGGCTTCCAGTGAGTGAAGGCGAAATGGGAGTTCGCAGATTTATGCGGGAAGTGGTGACTCAGTGGAGGAGCCTGTCTATGGAAGTGCGCAGTGTGAAGAGCATGCTGGAGGAGGTCCTGTCCAACTGGGAGAGGTACGGCTGCACCGTTGCCTCCCTGCAGGCCTGGCTGGAGGACGCAGAAGAAGCCCTGAACCAGCCAGAGAAGGTCAAACAGGTATGTCTTTTTTTTTCTTGTTTATGTGTGATCAGGTGAAGGGAGCTCTCCGGTGTGACTCAGTCTTTCAGGGCACAGTTGGCAATCCAATATAGATCAGCTCAGTCATTGTCTTTAAAGTGGAATCCCATTAGAAGTTTCCTCTCGAGTATCATACAATCGCTTTGACTTACAACAAGCCATGGAGGATGGTTCTGTTGTCACATTACCATAGCAACCACAGATTCACATCCTCACCAAGGATTAGACAGCTAATTACCCCAGTTTTATTGTTCCTCCTTTGTTTCCTTACTTGAATCCCTGTCTTTGTTTCTTTTTTATTAGCTCTCTCCAATTCATTCACTGGCACTTATTCTTTGTTTTTCTGAAGTTCCTTTGTGCCTGCATGTCTTTTTTTTCTCTCTCTCTCTAATGTGTCTGTCTTTCCTCCAGGAATTTTTTAGGAATCTCAGCCACTGGATGGATCAGCACTCAGCCATGAATGACGCCGGGAACTTTCTCATTGAAACGTGCGATGAGACCGTGTCGCTTGACCTCAAGCAGCAGCTGCTTCTGCTAAACGGACGATGGAGAGACCTCTTCCTCAAAGTCAAACAAGTAACCAGGAAAACAATAAACTTTATACTTTATTTGTGTCAGTTTTTTTCTGACCGCACAACAAAAGACCTAAACATTTTTTTTATAAACAATAATTGAAGATTTGTTAAAGATTTCTCTATTCTGGCAAATCTTTAATAAATTGAATATGAACATGCAATCCTTCATATTTGGATTATTGTCTCTTACTCAGTCACTGAGAAACTACATGCTTTTTGCAGCCACCAGCAAGGTCCTGGGATATTTTTGGCTGAATATCTGACAACTTCTCTTGGCAGACTTAGTTGAGTTCATTCAAATTAATTGGTTTCCTGTCAGGCACACTGCTTTTCAGCATTGTCAACACATTTAAGGTTGACTTCATGCTTTCTGAAATACCATGAGAGGAGTTAAAAAAAACACCATGATATCCATTCCAAAGCTTGTTTTGATTTGTGTTGGGGTTTATATTTCTGCCAAAAGAAGCAAAGAACACCAGACCAACTATCAAACATGGCAGTGACATCATTATGCTGCGAGACTATTTCACTGCCTGCACCTGGCATAGCACAAAGTTATGAACCAATAAAAAAGAAGGGGTCTTCAGCATATCTAATTCACATGTCAGAATGGCCAAAGTGTGACATCTTTTTACATTCAATTGAAAAATTTTACATTAGATGATGAGAATTACTATGGCCTTGCATTTACTGTTGTGGCAGAGAAACAGGAAAACTGCTGTCAGTTCCATCCTTAAACACAACAACCGCCATTTTTGCGATGAGAGGTTTTGCTATCCATTCTTGTTAAAATTTAGTTACAAAAATATATCTTCTTCAGCCTGTATGTATAACTTTGATTCTGTGTAGAGAGAATATCTATGATGAATCCAAGCTTGTGCACCCAAATTCTTGTTTTTGATTGAAATTTGGAAGTGCTACCTTTCCAAATAAACCAAAAAAGGATATTTTATTTCTTTCTTTGCTTCAGTATGCTCATTCAGATGAGTTGGAAAAGTGGAGAAAAGACCACCTAAAGGCTGTGTGGACCCTAAAAGAGCTGCTGGAAGCAGCAGAGGCCCAGCTGAATGCTCCTGTTCAGGTGTCCTTCCTCGGAGTCAAAGCCTTCCTGCAGGATGTAGAGGTTGGCTTATAAAATTGTCTACCTTACATAAAGGCCATAAAGGCACAAGTGCAGTCCAGTATTTGCATGCGTTCTATAAAATATTTAAATGTAGATGATGTTGATGCACTAGCTGTGCATTCATGCTGGACATAGAGGCTCATTTATTTTGAGTAAGAGTGAATTGACCCTTTACATGCTCATCTCAGAGCACCAAGCAAAAGGCCGTTTCCATGGAGACCCAATACAAGTTGGCTGCCCGCAGTGCTCAGCTCCTCGCCAAGGATGCAACACAGGATGAAGGTGCCAGGGTCATGGCAACCATGGCAAAGGCTAAAACTCAGCTGAACAAGGTGTGACTTGTAAACGCCAAACTATGAGTTTCATTTAGTTTTTTTTCTTTGATGCTTTTTTGTGATATATATTTGTTTTTTGCATTTTTGTGTTTAGGTGAGAGAGCGGTGCCCCTCCCTGGTGAGAGAATGTCACCTCCTGCTGCCACTGCTGGAGGAAATGGAGAAACACATCACTGGTTTCTATCAAGCCCTGGAACGGGCAAGTCGGATCACTGCTGGTGTGAGGGACTCGGAGAAACACAAGTTACAGGTAAGATAATCTGATCACAAGAATGCACATGATAAAGTTATGTCTTACATAGATACATTAGGGTTGCTACAGGAAAAAATGTGATTCACAAACCACAAAATGTAGAAATTAACATTTATCTGAGAGACTAAATGGTCTGAATCAATCCAAGTCTTAAGAGTTGGGAAAAAAGGTCAGGAAGCAAAACAATTTGAAATATATAGGGAAACCATTAGCCAAAATGAAAGCAGCAATAAGTTGAAGAAAAATATTTTATTGTGGGAGACAATGTTAGAAATTGAAACACAAAATCATACATAATTAATCTCAATATCTGAGATAGAATATTTTATTTTCACTTTTAAAAGGGTTTTTTGGATCACTTAATTTAGCTGGTTTTGTACTTTAAGTTTAATTTTGCCTTGGGATGTATCCCTGCTCTAAGCATCTGGTTTTTTTATTCTCTTCCAGTATTTTTGATATTGTGTTGTTTTTCACATTTAACTAAAATTTATATTACGTATTTAGTGTTTTTAGAAGCAGTAATTTCCATAACTTTAGATTTTTGTTTCTTGTATTGATTTGTTGAGAAGTAGAGAGTAAGAGTAACTTGGTAGCACTGCAGTTGAACAGCATTTTTTTTTTTTCCCAAAGAGAGTCTTGGGAGCTTGTACTCTGCATTCTTAAGATGATACCTTGCTGCAACACGGCAGAGGTAGATTAATGAGTTTGCTCTCATCAAGCTCTGCAGATGCCTGGTAATTGAATCTAGTTTGTTGGAGCAGGAAACCATTTAAACCATGTAGCATAGCGGGTCCTGAGGAGCAGGGTTAGAAAAAAAAAACATTTAAAAGTGAGTTTGCTGCAGGTTGTCTCTTTTACTCCTCTACACACAAATCAGCAAAAATTATAGCTTACTACAAAACAACTAACCAGACAGTGATGGTTTAGAGAACAATATATTTTTCCTTACTACAAATATTTACAGAATCCATGTTTTATTTCAACTTGGCTCTTAAAAAAATGCAGATACAACATGATATGTAAAGTTATTACAAATCACATTGTGTCTTAAACTTACTACAGCATAACTTTAAAAAAAAAAAAAAGTTTTCCACCATTTATGTAAACTTTATTTTCCCGATTGCCTCAGGATTTGCTGAACCAGCAGCAAAGCTGTAAACGATGTCTCTCGGTGATTGAGAGAAATCACCAGACGCTGGAGAAATCACTTGGCAACAGTAAGGTGCTCCGAAACTTCGACATGTCCTCACTGCAAAAGAGAGTTTCCGAAATTCAAGGATCATCACAGGTCAGTCCTAACCTTACTGTATCTGTTGAGAGAATGCCACACATTCAGTAGATGTGTTGCGTTAAAAATTATA
>CAEGAE010016563.1:0-33208 GCA_903067095.1 Girardinus metallicus
ACTCACGGTGGGAGATTCAAATATTCCCTGAGTCTCTTTAGTATTTAACATTTAACTAAACACATTCAGAAACTCAGAGAAATAATAAATATATTTTTAAAAAAAACTCAAAATAAGAAACTTCAAAAAATTCTGAAATTTTCAAACTCTAATTTCAGGAATTTTCTAGGAATTTTTTAGAAAAAACTTGGAAATTTCCATCTCAATATTTGAGATTTCCCCCCTGTGCTCTCTGCTACGCTGCAGCTAGCATAGCCCGATATGAATGCTAGGCTAGTTAGCATTTGCACGAATGACAGTAGATAAACGGTTTCCCTGTAACTGTAAGTTGTTTCTCTGCTTTTGCAATTTAGCAGCGCATACATGAGTGATTGATAAGTCCCTCCCCCTGCCTCTGACTGGTTGCTTCTGACTGAGTGGAGAGTCTCTGCAGTTTGTACTGGGAGCACTGGGAGGGGCAGAGGAGCTCAACTCTTTCTCTGATTATTATGGCGTGAAGACAGAAAGAATAAACTAGAAGTAAATTTCCACTCAGAGATTAATCTCAGAAAACTCAGGTTTTCTAAAAAAATTTTGACTTTTCAATTTTTTCTCATCAGGTTTTTCATTGGAAATTTCTGAGACTAACTTCAACATTTCTGAATTTTTCCAACATATTTTTAACATTTCAAACTCAAAAATGTATTTTTTTTTCCCTTGCAAATTTTCAGCCATTGGAGATCAGAAATGTCGAAATCGTTCTTTGCGATTCGTCTCAAAGTTATGAGTTTATTGGTGGAAATTTATTCTTACTCCACCGTATTTATTATACTGTCACGACGTAAAGATATTTTAAGCAAATATGTACAAAATAATTTCTTATAAAAGTGACAGCACACAGCCGTAATGACTAGTTTCATAAATTAACGGCCATTTTTTAGAGAAATTTGCTTTTAATACTTTAACCCAGTGGTTCCCAATGGGCCCCCCTATGGATTAAAATAAAATCTCCCCCAAAAAAGAAAAAGAAATCAACTGGGCACACACATCGTTCAACCAGACATAAACCTATACACATATTTTGTTTTCAAACTCCACTGAAGTTTATTTCACACTTCAGGTTGCAACAAAACACACTACAAACCATCTTTACAGTGAAACACTTTTGTGTAACTGTAAAATTCCCCCTGCACTGGAACTTTGGGAACCAGTGTCTTAAGGTCTGTGACAACTGGATCAGTAATGAATAAGTATGGCTGTTTTGAAAGAGTGACAGAGAAAGGCTCTACTCTTACAGGACAGCTTGATTTAGGACTGCAAAGTTTCATCTGACTGAACCACAGGTTGCCGGGACATATGAGGCAATGTGAGGATGTTTGACCATAAGTACAACGTTTGGAGAAACTCTGAAACAGCACATCAGCAGAAAGACCTCGTCACGGGGGTGGAGGAATGTTACTTTGGGATAAATTTGTTTTGCAGCCGCAGGACCTGGGACCCTTGCAGATTCTTGAGTCTACTATGAACTTCTCTGTATAGACAAATGAGCAGTCATCGATTCAACAACCCATTTAGCCCAGACCGTTTCACCCATGACCCCAAACACAGAAGCAAATTTAAAACTCGAAAATTTCTGATGAAATTTTAAAAATGGTGGCCAAAATGTGGGTGTCGGTCAGACTCAAATCGTGGATTCTAATGCTGGAAATGAGCTAAAATGTTATGGTTAGCGTAAACGCTGTCAGTAGCGTGTGGATTATTGATTACCGGTGAATGTCTACACTCAGTATGCAAGCATTAGTGTAGAAATTTAGCTAAAATGCTAAAGCTAACTTAGTATTTTACTACCATGTGGACTTACATTTAGTATGCTAAGTGTAGCCAGTATATCCAAAAATTGCTAAAAAGCTTCTTTTAGCTTAATTCCAACATTAGCATAAGGGTTGTCACTGGCGTACAGAGCAACTAGCATGTAAACACTGCCAGTAGAATGAGGGTTATCACAAGCATGTTGACTAACAGTACATTACTCCATTCAGTATGCAAATATTGGTGGATAAGCTAAAATTTGGTAAGATGCAAGACAAACAGCTGAAAAAACATTCAGAGCTGTCAGCCTGATTCATAAAATGTTGCAGTTGGAAGCTGAAGAATCCAGAAAGACTTGAAGTGCTAAGAAACAGCTGCATTTTGGCTTGTTGCCTTGATCGTATTTATGACCAGGATGAAGTTAACAAGCCAAAACAAGTTGGTCTAGCTTACTGGAGTCTTTACTGTACCAGATTACTGACTCTCTGTGCGCCTTAGGAGTCGGTGAAGTTGTGCCAGAAACATTTTGGATTTGATGCTGTGCAGCAAATGTCTGCAAAAAACAAAGAAAATTCACTGTGAAGAGTGGTGGGTCGGAATCCCTCTGAAGTCCAACAGGACATAACAACCTCAATTTATTGTTGCTGGTTGTTCAAAACGAAATTCACCACAATTCGCTACTTAGGCAAACAGAGAAAAAGCACCTTAATTTCTTTATTAAGCTTTAGAATATAAAAGCTTAAATCTTTGAGGATTACATTAATTTAAATCCTCCAGGAACACCTCCACTGGATTTTCTTTCTGTGGTCTGACAGCATGAGAACCTTCTTTTTATCATTTAGAAGCTGTTATGCAAGAGGGATCACCTGCTTAGTGGAAAACACTGAAACATTAAAAACACCTGGCAGAGAAAAGGTCGTTTCTCTGGCAAAGACGAGGCTCAAATAAGCCCTGATCCTTACTACATCCTCCACATGATTCAACTCGCCTTTGCTTTGTGTGTGTGTGAGAGAGGCAAAGATAAACTCCAGTTCAGACAAAACAAATATGTGCAGAAACCCAAACATGGCTGTAACAAAGCCACTGGAAAGACATTGTTGCAAGGAAAAGGAAGGACTGAAATAACCAAGGAAAGTACTTAACAGGAAGAATATTTTCGGGTGCATTTGAAGCGGATTATATGTCAAAAATGGTGCAGGAACCTGTTTGAATATTTAAAACAGGTAGTAAGCACATTCCAGGATATTTTATTATTTCATATATTTATGTAAGGGATTAGAGCTTTCCTCTACAAGTTTGCCAAGTTGATTCTGCAGCAGTCTTTACATAGGTGTGATGAAGTCTAAATAGAGAGATGGAATGGAAACAAGGTGGGGAAACGTCCCTCAGCTTCAAAAACAATACAAAACACACCAATATTTGAAAGGCATTAGAAAGTTTTTGAACAAAATGAGAGCAGAACCACGGATCTGTTTTAGTCAAGATACTTTAGATGTTAGTTTTCAGGAACCAGACAGATGTTGAAAGATTAAAAACAGTCTCATGGAGGGGGAGATGTGTAAAAACAATTGACACCAAAGCTGGATCAGACACCTGCATCCAAACTCGGAGGCTGTTTTCTCCTTGTTTGCACTTGGATGAAAGTTCAGGGACACTGGAGGCTAAACTAGCCACTTTAAGTCAAATGAATGAAGCAGATAAAAAGCAAAGTTTCCCTGAACTCCGTCAACGTTAATATTTGAAGCATTTATGAGCAGTAATAACATAAGATACAAAAACATTTATAGATTAGCATCTTATAGAAATGTTGTTAAATCAAATTTATTATTTCAGAAAGTTCAAAATGATTTAATATGGAGGTTTACATATCAAGAGTATTTAAAATGTTTTCTGTCTCCAAACCCTGGACTGCAGGGTTTGAGGTAAATATCTGTGTTTTTTACTTTGCTTTGACACAACAGCAGTTTACCAGATATCTGGCAAAAGTTCAAAATAATCATTCTAAGCATTAGAACATAAAAATCATTCAAAGAATAAATTAATATGTCATTGCTGCAGCTAGCTAACATTACGTTTTGTATCTGCAGCAGCCATATTGGGTATAATTGGAAACCTTCAACTTTCCAAGTTGAAATTATGACTTAAGAGGGTGAGTGAGGTAATTTCTCCAACTTTGAACTTCAGGAATCCTCCCTCCCTATTACTCCTCCACCGAAAAGCACTTAAAAAGTCCTGAGTTTATGTCTGAATGGTGACTATGCTGCTGTTTCTCTAAAAAACGTTGTAAAGTTTTATTTTGTTTACCAAGAAGAATACAATAAACATTTTTATTACCAGCTGTATTTAAATACAAGTGAATTATCCACGAACAAACGTCAGACGTGTTCTTTAAACGGTCGGTAAAAAAAGCAAACCTTGAAGTCTTCTAACAAAAAAAGGCCGCAGAGTTGGAGGGCGTCATTAGATGTGACTCATTTAACAAGGAAACCGAGAAAAGCTTGTTTGGGTTAAAGTCACATAAACTGTTCTGGACTAGTTAAGAAAATCCTATAAAACAATTTCCTTCTGGCGGTCGCATTGGTCAGTGGTGGTTAGGTTAGTTTCGCTAAACAATTACTTACAAATGAATAACTACTGTTTTAAAATACAGACATCCATTAAACAGAAGCTATTTTTGAGTATTTAGTTACATAGGCACTTCCAGATTGTGTTTTCAATAATCCAGTCAGTATTTGGATAAGAATATAGTTTGGACGTATAGAATCGTTCCATTTTTAATGGCAGCAAGCATTGCAGTTGCTCTAAGAACCACAAGAGGGCAGGTTTTTGATTTTTTTTTAAGACACCGTATTTCCCAGCATGCAACAAACAACTCGTGGGGTCATAGTTGGGTAGATATTTTGGAAGCAAAATGCAGTGTGTGTCTTTGTGCTTTCCGTCTAGACGCACTGTAATCTACTCTGTGTGTGTCTGCTTTTGTGTTTGTGACACTTTCAGGAGGAGGAGGCTGGGGGGCTTGTTGTTCCTGAGGTGGAGCTTGGTTTGTATCAGGCATTATAACAACATTGGGTTGCATATTGTGTCTGAGAGTGAATATTTGAATATGCAATGATAATTAGTAGTAATTTAAACAAAAAGGGAGGAGTCAGAGCATCATTTGTGCGTGTTTGGCTGGAGATGCAAAAATGTGGTCCCAGCTGTTTCCTGTGAGCCAGAGGGCAGAGCGAGGCAGACAAAGTCCTTTGTGTGTGTTGGTGTGTGCGTAGGGGTCAAGCCCATGGTCATGAGCGTCTGTGACGTGAGTGTGTGGGGGGTAGTCAGAGTGTATGTGCGTGTTTCCCAGACTGAAGTGTCCATTGTCTAGACTCGGTCTCACAGTCAGAACCAGCTGACTGCTCAAGGCTTTGGCTCAAATATCCCAGAGCGGACTGGGACGGCGTCTCAGAAATGTTCAAGCTGATGAACCATCAAAAACAAATTTTAATCAGGAGCATTCAAACGTTATTGCAACATATTCACATTTACCATCGACACATAGAGAGAAAACTGGTAAAATGGCCCATATGTGATTAAATGAGCAACATTCACTATTATTTAGTTAAATCAAAGCTTTATTTAGACACAGTTTAATTTAGTCATTTATTTAATAAAAACCTAATTAACATCTGTTTAATCTGATACATTTGCTGTTTGTGTGTAAAATTGCCAACAGCTTCTATCTAAACGTGAATCTGTAACAGACATATTTCAGGAGTCTGTGCTACTGACACAATGAAAGCTGCATCTTACCCTCCTCCCATCCTTTTACTGACCTGACCCATGACCTTTGCCCTCCCAGACAACCAGACTGTCTCACTTCACCCCCGTTCTGCAGATGCACAGCAACATTGGTTTCATATGCAAAAAAGCAGACCCATCATCACAATAAGCATTTGCATGTGTGCATCTGAATTTCTAATGAAAATAATTTTTTTTTCCATGTTTTAACTGAAATAAATCAGTTCAGGTTGTGTTTATCTTATTTCTGAATGCCAGAACTGTAGCAATAGATTCAATATGTTAAATCACATTTCACACAGTGCATCCACGTAAGCAGGCTTGCACATCCTAACTTAACTGCGGTGTGCTTTTTTTCCGGTTTTGAAAACTTTAAGGTAATTTTTTACATCCTTAGATTAAAGACGTGCTCTGAGGAAACTCGACAGACAAATAACGCCTCTTCAGACTAACCAACAAAAGCTACAGACACTGTAATTTCTTCTTCTAACATAATCAGACGTTAGCATGAGCATTTTGTGCACCAGACAATCTTATGGCAAGTTCGTCAGCGCCAGATTAATTAGCGGAGGACGCTGTAATTTTACCAACACAAACAGACGCATTTAGAAAACCAGACAGTTGCTTCCCGTTTTTTTTTCCTCTTCTCAGACTAATTAATGTGAAACAAGAGACAATCTTTTCCACGTTGCCACATGACAGTCTGACAGACATTGCCCTTATTTATAGAGCAAGCCTCTTGCTCCTCAGACAGCCTCTGTGTGGATTTATTTACTCTGTGACGCAGACATATAGGGCTGGCTCTGATTTCAGACTAATTAATGGGACACTGCGGGTCCGGCGGAGTGAAAGAGCCTCAGCTGAGTGCTGTCTCGTATGCAGATCAGATATGAAGGGGCGAAAACGCACATACACCCCCCTCCCATCTGAAAATAGTGCCAATGAACTTGACCCCTGCACGCACATGCTGCATGTATTTACATATATGCATGATAAGAACGTCCTGATGACTTTTTGGGGGTTTCTGTGTGTTTTTTAGCGTCTAGACTGAGAAACAATGAACAGTCGATAGGCTGGGTGAAGGAGCCAACAGAAAACAAAACCTGGTAACATAGAAAGGAAGGAAAGAAATTACAGATTAAAGACAGTTTAGATTAATCCAGCAATGACGCAGTTCTGTGTTGGACCCCTCATACTCCATTAAAAGTTGTACAGTTTGCAATTAATTAATCACAGCTAAACGCATTTGAACCAAAAACCATTTATCGGCAATATTTTCAACTCAAAAATACTTTTTGTTGCAAAAAAAAATATTAACCAAATAAACATATGAGCTAAACCAAAAAATATTTATTGTTTTTATTCTGTTATTTAGGTTCTTCAACTATCAGAATGGTTCAAAGTGCTATAATGCCAATTCAGCATTCAAGTGTTTCTTTTTAAGTGATGCTAACATCACTTCCTGTTGCTGCAACATTTTAACACTGAGCTAATTGGATGATAGGCTGATGATAGGCTAACTCCTCTTATCACAACCTGAACACAACAATAATGTTTTCCAGAGTCCAATCAGATAATTTCTCAAGCAAAAAGAGAAGAGGCTCAGTCGTCCATCACTGTTGTTTTGTTTATGTCGCTTGTGCGTCAGATTTAACGGCGTACCAGAAACAATTCAAAAGTTCCAGGTCTAGATTTTTTGGTATAGAAAAAAATGTTGCGTAAAAAATTTACCACCTGTAAATCTATGTAATTAATTAATCAAAATTAACACACCTTAATTAAAAGCATAACTAAACAGTTTTATACATGTTTGGTTATCTAATTTGAAAGCATCAATCAATAGTTTAAGGCACTTCTATTTTATTGAGAAAAACAATGACTCAGCTAATGAACTGGTCCGTCAGCACTTGCCAGTGTGGATCTGATGAGATAAAGAGGTGGATAGGGGAGGAAAGAATTTAGGAAGCCAGGAAACGAGAAAGCCAGAACAGGAAAAGAGGCAGGATGAGAGTCACCAGGACTCAGTTTCCCGCAGTGGGAAAAAACTGCTGCTGATATGCCTTCAAGCAAGGCACTGAACACAGCTATCCCAACGGCTGAAGACAATGAGAATATTCCAGAGTCAAGTTTTATCCAAAGCTGGAGATCAAATACAATTAGAAGCTTGGCTGACTTTCTGCAGACACATTACTTCTTCAGAGACTTCTTCTTATCGTCCACAAGGATTAAATTAATCTCCGGGATGTTGCCAGCTGTCATTCACAGCACAAAGAAAAGGGAGGATTTGATCTATGCAGGTTTCAGGAAACAAAACTAAATTATTGTCTATTCTTTCCTGCAAAAACGCGGAAATGCAGCATCAAACTTCTGATACTGTCTTCTGAACTTGCAGCTTACAGCCAGACAGTAAAGTTTGCATAATAAGTCCAGGAGAGCCGCCAGAGCAGACTCGATGATTTAATTTCCATGATTCACTGAGTTCCAGCAAAAAAGACAGAAGAGCAGAAAGAGAAATCAATGGGAAGTAAAGTCAGAAAAGCGGAAAAAGGAGCACCCATAATGTGTTGGTCGTTTGACAAATATTAAAGTTAAAACATTTTAACCATAATTTCCAAAAGGATTTATCTAAACCCAAAGGTCATACCAATGGAATTATAAGGAGACAAGATATGTCATCCCAAAAACTGATAAAGTCAACTTCTTACTTACGGGTAAATACTTCTTACTGTTCTGTTTTTCTTCAAGTACTCTGTTTAAGTACATTGTGATTATATCAGTGATAAGTTCCCCTCTGTTTGACAGTCAAAGTTGCAGTGGCAGAATTACAAGCCAGTTGCATCAAGACTTAGTTTTGCAATACAAATGGAGTGCCAGCATAGGAATGAATAAGCATCATCTCTGTCACATGGGAGCTGCAGCTCAGACAGGATGTGGAGGGGGACTCATGACAAACGGAATCACACAGCAACAATGACGAATAAAGACGGTCAAATGCCACAGCGGCTCCTTTTGGAGAAGTGAAAGCTGACCATTTTTAAAGTGTCTCCTGGCAAACTAAGCTTCACAGCCATCCTGTGATGTCCTGAGAGACAAAACAAAGCTAAAAGGTTTAGAATGTAAAATATATGAACATTTTTTGGATGTCAAACGCAAATAAAACAGGATGTATTCGAATCTGGATGACTAAATTCCAACAACAACTTAGGATTTATATTATTGCTTGCTTGCTACTGCTGCTTACTTTGTTCCTGCGGCACAATAAAGAACATTTATTACAATCACCTTGAGACATTATATGCATCTTCTCATGCTATCTTTCACAGGTGATTATTATAAATAATCAAGGGTAAGATATCCAATTTCTACTACACAGACATAGGGTTTACTTCAGTAATAATATCTTTAAGTAGGAGGTTTTATTGAGTTATTTTTGTTTGATCGGGGGTCAGGAGGTCAACGGATCCAAACAGAAATTAGGAACACAGGGGAAATAAGGTGTAATATTGAATCTGTTGAAGTAGAGATAAGTCACATGACTTTAAATTTTATCAAACGTAGCAACCAAAAAGTCAGTTGTGGTATGTTTGTCTTGGTCTCCAGGTCATTTTATTCTGTTTAGCTTTAATTTTTCATTTCCACATGATTTGCACTAATTTATGTAGAACATATTAATGTCAACATTATCTGTAAATGCAAGAAGTCTTTCTATCATTTATATATTCTGTACCACTCTGATTATGAGTGACAGATTTATCTTGTCCAATTCATTTAAAAACATCTGTTTTAAAAAAAGAGACGTCTTGTTTTATGTGTAGATGCATTAAAGTTAATAAAAAACTGCTTACAGTCTATAGATGTAGATTTCTTATGGCATTTTTTTACTAAAAGGAAGCATACACTATGTTTGAAATATCACATCAGTCTGTATTTCCATAAACTAACATCCATTCATGTATTTACATGCTTATATGTAACCAGAATTCACATTTAGTCTCAGTTACACTGAAAAAACACAAATTACAATTACCAAGTATTTTTGTGCATATAACCTAGTACACTTGAATTATGTCAAAACTAACTTACAAGTAGAAGCTTATTTGCTTATTTGTGGTTAATTATTCCTTAATATTGATAATAACATTATTTTTCCCCTGTTATAAGTTAATCTGCCAGTGGAACTAATACCATTTTTATCAATATTAAGGAATTATCTACCTGAAACAAGCTCCAATATCTTGCTAAAAAGTTACTTTTAAGTTAGTTCTGTCTTATTCCAAGTGTTACAAGATATTTGAACTAGAAACTAGACCAAGAATACTTGGCAAAATGTTGTGTTTTTTAGTGTAAAGGCTGCACGCATGCAAGGTTTTATATGTTACATGTTCATGTTACATATAAATTAGCTATAGGCTGAAGTTTGGAGAGGAAGTCTAAAAATGTTTTAGTAACGTGATATAAGCTGAGGTGAAGGAGCTGAGCATAAATCTTTATTCACTGCAGCCTTCCTGTCATCAACATGCCAGTAACCCGCCGCTCCACTCTGCAACGTTATGACTCCTTCCCTCAAATTCGATAACCAAAATAAATCCCTCTACCCTGCAGCTGAACCCACACTCACTCAAACACATGATATGGATAACATTTACGTTGGCTGTGCAGGCGGGCCGCGGATGTGTTAATTTTAGGACATGCAGAAACAAATGCACTGGGAGACGGAGCTACTTGTAGGAAATTATTCTTCAGAGCTGATAACATCGATGACTTCACTGCACAGACACATGGCCAGCCTGTGAGTAATGCTGAGGTCATGTGCTTTGACTCGCCATGTCTGCCGCTTGGAACAGATGTCTTACAACCTAAGAGATCCAAATGAAGGAGGAAAGTTAGACTGCTAATGATAGTGTGCAGTGAGTCAGGGGCTCTGCAGCTTTTCTGGAAGTTTAGGGAGTTTAAATCCAGGTGTTGGATACACAAAAGTTGGAATGCTCTGCTTTGGGACTGAATCTATAGTTTCACTTAACAATTGCTTTTCATATCTTTGTCAACAGTACTCCAGATTTTCTGAAGTTTTCTAACATTTCCTCTCCAGCACCTGGCCATTTACTCCTGAACTCAAAAGTTGAACCGACTGACTCATAACATTTGCACAAAGTGAGTAAGTACTTAAGTATGCCAGCTCTCACTGTCATCTGAAATCATAAAACTGGCTGGTTTGCTTTTAGATTCCAGGATAATATCGTTTTCATTTGGCCACCTGTGTTTCTTCCTTGTCTCTCATCTGAACACATTCACTTCAGCTGGCGTTTATATGGGAGTGAGGAGGGGTAAAAGTGATAGGTGCTTTGGGATGCTGCAGTCATTCCTGAGGATCACAGATGTTATCCATCAGAACAGCCAACTTCATTCACCTGTTGACTGTTGAACTTGTACAGTATAAGTTGACGGGTAAATACAACAACAGGTTTCACCACATTTTCTCGAGATGATAGTGATTTTAATTTTTATGTGCTTAGTGTTATGTCTGAGCTGTTGGAGTTCTCTGCTGATCGTGTTTTGTGAATAAAGCTGCTCGTCTACCCGCTTCCGGGTTTTTTAGATAAATTGACTCAATCGGTTTGGATGTATAGTCCTTGTTGTTCCCTGAGGAACAATACTCACCTCACTGCTGCCAACTCAGCAACTTTCTTGCTTTATTGAACAACATTTCAGACAAAGAAATCGGTGTGGGCCAAAATTAGAATCGGCAGGTCAGGCTTTTTAAAGATTCGTAATCCACGATGAGTCAGAAATCTACAATCGGTGCATCTCTGTTAGATTGCTTTGGCATGTTGGAGTGTTCCTCAAGGACAAACACGCATGGAGACCATCGAATGTGATGTGCAGCCAATCAGAGACTGAGCTGACGGAAACACAGAGAGAAATCCAAAATATAGAAGACCAAACTGCCATGACAGACTAAAATGATGTGTTTTTTCTCTACTAAAAATAATCCACAAACTATCGCCATGGCTTCTTCCTTGTAGGCCATGTTTGTTTACTCTGAATTTACCCTCTAAATGTTCATGCGTAAATCTGTCAGCGTGTGGTGTGTTGCATTTGCCCATATCAACTCCAACTGAACTACGTAGTCTGCAGAACACAAAGAAAAGACCCTAAAATTCCCCAAATAAGTACCTTCCTATGTACAAGCATCCCTTGTAGAGAGGATTGGTCAGATGTCAGTGCGAACATAGCACTTGCTTTGGTTATATCAGGTTTTTAAAAGCATTGCTGGACCTGGACCAGTGGGACCAGCGATAGACATTAGCAGAGTGGTTAAAAGCAGCTGAGATCAGCGTGTTTGTCCCTCAAAAATGGACACTACATTTCTCATTTATCATGTATATTTCTGAGTAACTTTCTTAAAATGGAAGAACTGAGCCTTTAAGACATTTTAAATACCTGCAACAACATATTGGATCACATGTTTGTTCTCAGATGGGAGTTTTCTTCCAGATCTGTTTTCAAGATCTTCTCGGGTCAGACTTTTAGGAAGCCCCTCCTGTTTCTATCCTGTCCCAGCTTTGATCGCCACATCTCATGTGTAAAATGTGGATTAGCCTGTGTTTTACTTGCTCTGCTGTGTCTTTCATCTCTCCTGTCACACTCCAGTTCATGCTGCCCAGTACATCTGCAGGGGCTTAAAAATAATCTTGTTTTTATAATAAAGGCCAGTGCATCATTAGTTTCAGTCTGTCAACTCCTACACGATTTTCAGCTCAGCAGAATGTCTCTTTCGGCTTCTCAGTCTCTCTTTTTTACCCTGTTCGTTCTTTCCAAAGTTACGACACATTTCTCCCTCACGCTTCTCCAGCCTGCTCTGCTCTCCTTCTTTGGTTTATCTGTTTCCCTCCTTCTGTCCTCCAGACTAAACATCACGTCTGTTTTCAGACAGAGGAATTGCGTGTTTGTGTCTATCTGCATTCTTATCTAGTCTTACTGTTACAAGTACAGGCAGCAATCTGATACAAGATTCAAATAGATCCACTCCGATGCAGCTTTAGTCAAAAGTCTTTGTGTTTGTGAAGTATACATCCTTTTCATTTTGCACATAGAAAATAATACGTGACTCACAGTTAGACAGCTTGGATGAGCATGAAACAAAATGTGTGCTTCTTAAAATTTTTTCAAATGAGATTCAAACAGCAGGAGGGTGGGGGAGATTATGAGGTTCGCAAAACTGAAAACATAATCTACAGCTTCAAGCTAGGGTGGGCAGAAATCTGCACAACAGTTTACAAAACGAAGTAGCAGGAAGCATGAGCATTTACTTCCAAAGTGCTACACACAAATGCGTAATTGCTCATGTATTCGTATCAAACTGTCACTCTATCGATGTCACAACCCACTACATGCAACCAGATGATCCAAAGTCTCGCTCAGGAGAGGACGTGCATGTAGGCCTGGCAACATAACAAATTTTGCTGGACGATAAATCGCCCGAGAAATTATTGCGATAAGCAATAATATTGTCATTTTAAGACCTTTTTCAACTAATACAATGTTGTTAATGATATATTAATGCAGGTAGTCATACTCAAAAAAAAAAAAAAAAACCTTCAGTTCTAAAGAATGTCTAACACTGCAACTGGAAAATATCTGAAATATCCAAAATAAAAAACAAAACAATACCAACTAAATTGGATAATGAAGTTTCTGAAACCAAAAATTGCATTTTAAAAAGTATTAATCGTTCATCTTGGGCAGGGAAAACAGGCAAAAGTGGCAGATAGTGCAAACTAACTACTTTGTACTGGATGTCAAATGTTTGCAGCGTTTTTCAACAATATTAAAGTGGAGTATCTCTTTAACAACTATACCAACTGGAAATTATTAAGCTCATTTTAATTTATTATGTGATTAATTGAGTTAGTGCTTATAGTGACAGGCCTCTCTGCATGTGCATATTTTTTTCTCTAGTACTACAAAACAACATGCATATATATATACATTCAGATATTGTCTAAAGCAGGCCACACCAAAGAGATGCTCAAACAGTCTCACTTCAGGTGAAGTGTGAAGATTCAACATTTTACTTATTTTGTATTTTCACTCAGCTGGCTCAGAGGGACGACTATAATTGATGGCTCAATATTTGTGAATTCACCTATTAGCCGATTTTATGTTAAACGTGACTAGAAATTATTTGCAGGAAATCCCCCCATTCGCATTTTGTATCTAAAATATTCAAAAGACAATTCAGCTTTGGAAGCTACTTGAAGTGGTTAGTAGTTGGCCAATTGCAGAGCGGTGTTTATTTTCCTTGGCACTGATTGGCTGTATAACCAAAAGCTTCTGCAGTTGTGCTAAGATGATTTACACTGAGCACATAAATGCACATGAAGGTATATTTGATATTTAAAAGAGGCAGTTGTGTGCATTTTTAGCGATTACCAGGAATCCACTGTAATTTCAATTCCAGCTTCCTGATGCCTCAATACGACGTGCCGCTGGGCATTTAATCACAAGTTGCTTGGTTGTCTCTTTTTGTTGTTGTAATCATGCCTGCAAAAAACAGCAACTCTAAAACCTTCAAAACGCTCAAGGAATGGGTCTCAAACAACCCAGAAATATCACCAATTTAATGTCAACGCAAGATCTTTGGAAGCAAAATTAAAGTTACAGTTTTCTTTCAGATCACTCAAATCACTATATTTGTTATTTTGAACATATTGCCCAATAAACATGAGACCCCAATGACAACATCTTGTGTCAGAAGGACTTGCTTCCATCCTGAAATGGGAACGCAGCCTAATCCTTTTGTATTTTAGCCAGTATGCCAAAATTCAGCAAGCGCCCACTTGGGACTAATGTCCTGTCAGACAGACTGCATGAGAAATAAATGACGGATGACACCAGCATGAACCCTTCTCACACATGATTGGCTAAACCCATTACTCACAGTGTCTGAAATGTCTTTCCTCCCCATTTTCAAAGTGGAAAGTGTTGTAAAAAAAAAAAAAACTTAAATATACCTTCAACCAATCCAGAAGCTTCTAAACAGACTGTAGGTGAAATGAACAGCAATTTTAAAAATAGGTTTGCTAAACCTGACAGCACATGCTTCATTGATTTATTTGGCATCATATGACTGCAAGAAAAACAGGAAAACTTCAAGATGAAAATAATAAATGTCACAATATGTTTATTTCATATATGTATATATCCAGATAATAAAATAGAAAACTGCTTCAGTTCTACTTTCCATTGCAAGAATTTGGACCTGAAACAGTAAGTCCATAACTCAGTTCAGACTGTAAGAAGATTAATCTGCAAAAATCCCCATCCTCACTTTTTGTGGCTTTGTATTATTTCTTTTTTTTTTTTTTTCTGTAGCTTTAAAAGCTGCAGGAAACATTTTGAGGATCATGTTTCTTTGTTTGCCTTGAGGTACATACCATAATATGAATTTAAAGTGTAGAAAAGAAGGCTAAAGAAAAGAAAACAAGAGCCCATTGCTGCAGACAAAACTATAAATCAGCAGAGATGTTACTCAGTTCCTACCCAAACAAGTCATTATATTATTCTTCAGTGAAATATCACTGACTGTACTCTGCTTTCTTGCCCAAAGAGCTGAAACGAGTCTGAGTCAGAACTGTTGGTGACCTCAACTGGACTCACTAGCATAGAAACACACACACACACACACGCGCGCGCGCGCACACATCCGTCTTTTCATCCACAACAGACCTCAAAGTATCACAAGTGAATTCACAACCAGCAGTGGGGAATGGACCCCAATGGCGGGTCACAGTATCTTACCGCTTCAAACAAAAAGAAACAGACAAAAATCTCACAGATGTAAACACAACATCACACACACACGCAGGGATTTCCCGGATACGACCACACGCATAAACAGCGCGCACGCGTGCACGCGCAGGCAGACGGCTAGACAGACGTCTGGCTTCACCGGAATGACGAAGCGACGAGCAAACTTCAAACACCCTCCTCTTCTTCTTCTTCTTTTCCACAGGGAAAACCCACCTTTTCCTCTGTTTTTATTTTTTTCTACTTCCAGTGTCCTCAAAGGCGAAATTATGAGACACGCTTCATCTCCTATCCTGACCATTAAGAGAGAAAAAAGGCAGACTGCAATCTTTTCAGTTTCCTTTTAGAACCAGTTTGCCTCCGCAGACACGATAGAAAGCCTGCGACGTTAGTTCAAGTTCAAAATCCATCCTTATGAACCATCTGCAGGAAAAATGGTTCGTTAGAGGAGCTTTTAATGAGTCTTTGCTGTTTTTATGAGCAGCCCTAAAAGTAAAGTTGACAGGAAGTCGTTAAAAGGTAAAATAAGCTGAAAATATTACAGGAGCGAATTCAAACGAGAAAGTGAATTTCGCGTATTTCTAAAGGAAACGTATGTCAGGGTAACCTGAGAATGAATGGGGTGTTTCAAACTGTGCCAAAAGTCATATATGCATCATCGCACACAGTTGAAAACATTGGGAAAAGGAGTCAGCAGATTTAAAAAGTATAATAAATGTTACTTACTGATTTCCATGTTCTGGATGGAGGTGTAGGGCTTACAGTTGCAAGTACAGGAGACATTGGGGGCGGTGGCGTTTAAAACACCCATCAAGTTCAACATCTAACGCCTCCCAAAAGCAGACATAAATGCTCCAAGAGATGAAGAAATGAAAAGCAGGGGGTGGAGAAGGCTGGAAGAAGGAGAGGAGACCCAAAATAAGACTAAATTACCCCCCTGAAATTTCTCCTCTTGTCTCTGCGCTCTCTCCAGACTCCTCTCCTTCCTCTCCGGTCCGTCCGTCCTCCCTTCGTCTCGGTTCTCTCCTCCTCCCCTCTCTGCTTTCTCCTCCTCTTCCTCCGAAATCTCACTATCTATCGATTTGAATGTGTCAGTCTGTCGGCGGGCTGTGGAAGTGTCTGCTCCGCCGCTAAACGTTCTTCAAATCTACTTGAGTTAGTTTCATTGTCCGCTGGAAATGAAATCAGCGCATCCGTGACTTCCGCCGAGCGACCGGCGACTAAACCACCGAGGGACTCATGTCTGGTCCAGGCTGCGTCTCCCTCCGCCTCCCCCTCTCTCGTCTCTGGGGATTTCTGTCTCTCCCTCCCGCCTCTCCGTCTATTTTTCTCTCTTTCTCTGTCCGTCTGTCTCTCACGTCCAATTTCCACTCTCCTTGTTGGTGCATCATAAATTCCACATTGAGAAACTGACAGTGAAAGACAAGTCACAGATTTATTTCTTTGTCACCTCCCTTTCCCTCCAACCGCCGCAGGGATCAAACATCCTTCCAGATTATTTAATTTCTGTATTATTTTAATTATAAGACCACAAGGAATGACGCCAGGACTTGGCGCATGCTAATATTAAACCAAACCAATGTTCAGCAACTGACAATTGATGCTCCAGCTATTCAACTGTTAACTTTGATTAAAAGTTATGTAACACAACCAAATGTGCTAAAACGTTATGTTCTATTTAGGTGTTGCAAGATGCCGTGGAGGGTGAAAAATATGCCAATAAATATTAATAAATAGACACATCATTGTCTATTTATTAATATGCACATTATTAATATCATTTCTGGAAAAGAAAATGATTCAGGTAGAGGTAAATGGCAAAAATTAAACCTTGTTTAGCTTATTAAACCAAAAAATGTCTATCTGAAAGCCACAGAAACCTAATAGTCTCACTTCTGTTGAGTTCACCTCAACAACAGCAAGAACTCCTGGGGACGGTTTAGGGTTTTGAATACTTCGGTTAGCATCTTGCCATCTGCTCACAGGGTGAAGTTGCTTGGATGACCAGACCTGAGCATTATGTCCCCCGCTTATTTTTCCACTTTGTAGAAATGCCTTGTTTCAAGTTCTCTTGAGACTTCTTTGAACCCCCACCAGACTCTAAAGACCTTCTGAACACACTTTTTACAACCTAACCGTCTCACCTCAACAACTAAATGTCTGAGGTTTAAACTGGGGAGCCATCTTTTTATATTGCTGACTACTAATGCTCCAAATATGCACTGAAAAAAGAGAATGGACCTCAATTCAAAAAAATGTGTGAAATTGTTACATATAATCAAATTAAGTTCATCACTTACTTTATTTACATTTGTTTAATATGACAACTTAATATAGTTACTTGGATAAACTTAATTTGATTACTTGCAACAAACTATTTTTTTAAAGTTAGATCATCTGTTTTCAGTGTGTATAACTGTAAATTAAATCACTTTTAGTGGAAATAAATGTGGTTGAATGAATTTAAAAATATATATATACATAAATTTAAGTACATTTTTACTTTCAATTCATATTAAATGTTTCAATATTTTTAAAACCAATATTAAATGAAAATGATTCAGATTGCTGGTGTGGGAGTAACGGTGCGATTGGGGCGGTTCTGACCACGTTACAAAGTTCAAAACATGTCAGCCTGGTTTCTTGGACATGACACTTCATCGCAAAGAGAAACTTTTGGACATGAGAGACCAAGATGTTTGCATTATGGATGTGCTGCCTGCAATCTTCTGCAAATATATGGACCAGAACTTCAGAAATGTTTCCAACAATTAATTGAGATCTTCACCATGACTTTCTGCAAATTTTCTAATTCTTGCTGGTATTTTTGGAGCTAGTCATATTTCTTTTCTTGATGCTGCTGTTGCTTAGGATCGTTATGTCTGACTTTACTGCCTTCTTTTCCGTTAAACCGTCGCCGCAATGTTTAGCTGGTTAGCCATCGCCTGTTTATCAGTCTGGATCTGGAAGTCTCAAAGGAAATTGAGGTCATTTTTCTTAGCAATTTCATCCTCATTTAGTGGTTTTTAGGCTAAATACATTAGTCTGCCGCTACTTTTATTTATTCCTCCTAAAAGTCAAGCACATAAAGCTTTGCCTTAGAAAAACCACTGATTACTATCCATGGTCAGTGTGCGTAGGCAGAAAGACAAACCAGAAGGTTGTTTGTTGGTGTATTAAAACTGCATTTTTCTTCGTTTTGTTTTGTGTTGAAACTGCAGCTATTTCAAATTCAGAGATGTAAAAACTTCGGCTTAGTTTAGGAAACGTTTAAAATTCAAGGGTTTTACTTTGTGACTCAATAGTTTCTGCTGCAGATTTACATCCAAGTCATCAGACTTGTGTCTTATGCGTTTTTCACCTCAACATTTTTTTCCCATAATGCATCACTGTAAACATAATTGTACATGTCACTCTCTACAAGGCATGCACTGACATTCTGTAACATTTCCTCTAAGTTAAGACATTTTATTTGGAAGAAAGTCATAATTTTAACCCTTTTGTTTTGCTAAAATTAATTAGCACAAAAAATCCATTTTCAATGAATTTCTACATTTTGTTAAATGACTAATTTTCCAGGTGAAATTACACAAATCGCAAACAACCTTTGAGATATTCTTTATACTAAATTCACTTCAGACGTTTTAGATATTACAGTTGTTTCCACAGAGCCAGACAGCGTTAGATCACTTCTATGATTGACAGGCTACTGGGACCAATGAGACCAGACTGTACCAGTATGTTTCATCTGACTCAGCTTCCTAATTAGGTCTGCTGGAGTTTATAGCTGCATGTTAAAGTGGCTTTACAGCCCAGCTGGATGCCCCAAAGCCTTAATCGTGCAGACAGGGAAAAAATAAAAAGTAAAAAAAATCACCAAAAATACTCTGTGCGAATACTGAATGCTCACTGTGTCGAGGAAAAAGGGAGTAGGCCTGTTACATGTTACAGTTGGCTGAAAATACCATGGGTGTGTGAACTTTACAACTAATGATGCAACTAAAAATTAAACCACGTAAGAGATTACAGCATTTCTAGAGCAAATTGGCTGATTTAAAAACACTAATTACTAAAAAAAAGGACCACTTTGAAAGAGTTCAAGTTATATAAATACAGGTTATGGTTGTGCACTGAGAGAATAAACTAGACAAGTGTCGTACATACCATAATTACCGCCGCAAGAATGAAATCCTATTGTCCACTTATAAAACTAAATAAAGTAATTAAATGACAATGGGTAACCAGTCAACTTGATCATTTGAGAGGATGAAAAGGCATCTTTGCCGCCCTCTGCTGGACACCGGCGTCATTCCTGCAATCTGAGCACATTTTGTTTTGGCTTTTAGTTATTAAACTCATAAGTATGACTGGGGTGTAAATCGTAGATTCTGGAGAGTGTGTTGGGTGTATATTATAAAAAAAAAAAAATGTAAATACCTCCAGGAAAGGTGTTTGTTTAAAAGGGGATTACTATATTAGAGCAACACACCGGAAAACATGGTACATTTTTTTAGCTTTAGCATCATTTAAATACTTTTGTGTCTTTCTAAATCCTTTACTATATGTAAGCAAAGAATGATGAAATTAAAAAGATTGCTTTGACGTATCAAATTCAGTGTTTACTTGTTAAGTTGGAAACATCATTGACTTTTTATCCTTGAGTCTAATAACCTGGGTTTCGTCTGTCAGGACTGGTTTGAGCTCCACTCTAAACTACAATGACATTTGGGTCAGTTATAATCGCCCAGTGGAGACCCTTTAAGTCAGTTTCATGATGCTTCTTGTCCTCTTTAGATCTGCTGCAGAGCTTTTTAAAACCTGTTTAACAAATAAAGCCTTCACTGAGCCTTCTAAAGAAGGGTGGAGATGGGTAATGACACGACAGGTTCTCAGCTATACTTATTCCCAGAATGCTAAATGATCAGCCTGCTTCGTCTCATCTCTAATGATTTTAAAATAAAACAAAATCATCCGCTGTTGTTGTTTTGCAGATGCAGGAAGTTTTGTCTGTGCTAAAGCACTACCAGTGGGTTTGTAAAACCTTCCCCAAAATAATGACTGCTCTGTAGAATGAGTTGCTAAGATATTTTCTGCAGAATAGTAGAGTTTCAGGAGATATACTGGGAGTTTATTAGAAACCTCCTTTATGAAAAAGTATTTTCCTCCCTGCAGGTTTTTTCTGGTTTTGTGAGCTGTCACTCATAGATGTTTCTGTCTTTAAACATTTTAAAGACAGAAAACAAACAAATAAAAATCTGAAATTTGGGATTGTTTTATTTATCGAGGAAAAACAAAATGACACAAAACGGGCTGGTGAAAATATAACTAAGATTTTAGACTGAATTGCAACCTTTCATTACTTCTCCCCATTTTTCCTCTGCAATATAATGTTTTTTATTTATTTATTGTGTTGTAAATTTTTATCATATAAAAGAGGCCTGAGCGTCTTATTGAGGCGTTGGAGAGACAAGTCCCGCCTATTTGGGAGTGGCTACATACGCAGGGTTTTGAGGAAACTGCAGTCGTGATTTTACAGAATCACGATGAATTCAACACGTTGGAATGACACACAACTTTTTGTGAGCTGTGCGATGCTGTGAGAGCTCTGGTGGAGCCAGCTGCACGTTGTCCAAGATGTAAAAAACTACAAACCACAAAGATGAGAACTTCCTGTTGACTTCTTCAGCTTTTCCGGCAGTAGTAACATCAGGTTGTTGATCATGTGAAAAGTGTTTCCATTGCAGTTCTGCGAAATACATTTGTTATGGCAGTGAGATCATCTCATTCTAAGGCAAAAACTTTTTATTGGAAAACATCAGTTTTTCCCAAAAGCAAAATAATTTTCATAATTTCAAGTTGCACAATTTTATGGTTAATGGAAGCGTGATGAAAAAATCCTAATCACAAACACTTACTGCCAATTGTTTCACCAGTTATTACAACGATTTGAATGGCTATTTTTTCGCATTTACAAAATTATTGTTTGAGAATTGTATTTTCTCTGGTTATGTTTGTCTAAACTTAAAATTAGTTTGATGGTCAGAAACAAAAACAGAAGAAATCAGCGGGCAAATCCTTTTCCACAGAACTGTTGCTGATTGTGAGGTGGTCCAAGCCCAAGGGGCAAAGCTCTTTGTGTGCGTCGTAGGTGGAAGGCCTCAGCACAGGCAGCAGGCTGAGACAGATAATCGAGCTGGCTATGAGTCAATTTACCGTCTGAAGGGGGCTGAGTCACCGATCGGACACCCAGGTGTGGTCATTCTTTGTGTGCCTCTTTCTTTCACTCTTTATCACACCCTTCCTTTGAAGACTGGAGTGGCTGAATCACTGGGTTGAGTACCTGCTCTCTCAGAGTGAGCGTATCTATTTATCGCTGTCTGTTCAGATGCCTGAAAATGGCTGTGCGTAAAAAAAGAAGCAGGGCAAAGCTGGAGAGGAGATGAAAAGCAATCCAGGAGGGTCAGGTTGAGTACGGGAGACAAAACAACACACAGCTTCTTTTTTTTTTTTTTTTTCAATTCTGTAACTCTATAACCAAACCTGAAACATTATTGCAGCACCTATTATTTTATCTTTAACTTTGATGATTGATAAAAATAAAAACATAAGAGAACTGATCCAACAGCATACAGCTTTAGATACATTACAGCTCTTTAATTACGTTAATTTGGGAAAAGATGGCTAAGTTGAGTCAAGGGCCCAAACTAAATGAATCCAGAGGACATATGTAATTACTGCATCTTGTATGTTTCAAGTTAGAAATAAAATCAAACATTCATAATTTTGTGATTTTCTGGCAAGATTTGTCAGTAGTTTACAAATTACTGAACAGCTTGGCACCACAATACAAGATCAAAATGGGACCTGATGATATTGTAAGCCAATGATGAGCTGAGGAAACAACAGAGTACACTCAGAGTAGGTGGTTGGTAAGTAAATCAAGTATAAAAAGAATCGAGGAAAGAGAAGACACAAAGTCAACTGAGGACATGAGAACGACAAAAACAAAAGAGGAAAACTACCGAACAGAATAGTAGTGATACATAATAAATATGGACTTTCTATTTGCAGAATTTTAAAGGTAATTTTAAATATCTGATTTAAAATCTGTTCAGTTTGTCGGTAGCCTGAATGCTAAGTCAATAACTGCTTCCCAAAAAAGTACATTTATGTTGCTCCAGCAGTATCAGGTGTGTTTGCGTCTTAAATTTAAAATGCATAATTTAGGAGTTCATAAGTTTCTTTCTTCTTCTTCCTACTCCTTTTCGAGCATGTTAAGATTATTATAGGTGTATTTTGCATTCCTTTTTCATGTGTGTGATTTCATACTTCTATCATGAGTTTTTTTTTTTATAAAGTATCCAAACGCAAAGTAAAAGCCAGAAAACCAGACAGAAAGTTATGCAGACTCAAACTGTGACGTAACCTGGATAGACTAAAGATGGAAGGATGAAGAGAGTGAAAACAGGAACTTCAGACTGTCTATATTTGACACTGAAATCACGAAGTGATTTGCAGTCATCTGCCTCCTGCTGCAGGGCCATTACGCCATCGGAGCGGCTCTATCTGTGGTGTAAATGCATTGACAGAAAAAGCCACAGCATTATGCAGTCCTTCAGCCAGCTTTCACTTCCTATATCTCTCCACATTTAATATGGTGCAAAAACCTTGGCTTCCTTCTTTTTGAAGCTACCCCACCCCGAACTGTCCAGATGGCTCTGATGTTTGCTTCCTTCACTCAGGAAAAATACAATCACAGGTAGTGGGGAAAAGAAGGCTAGTTTTTTACTGCTGGAAATATCTCAGAGTTATGGTCCAGGAAAAGTAATTCAGCTGATCAATGTGTGACCTAAAACATAACATTGAATCTGTTTCAGGAATTTTGGTTGCTTTACTTTGAGATTTTTCATGTTTCCTTACTTTTAAGAATCCTGATGCTTCTGGTTCATCACTTTATTTATATTGTACTCCATCTTTAGTTGTGGTTATTCTCTCTTAGCTCTTGTTTTGTTTTAAAACCTCTGGCTCTGTGTTGTTTTTATTTATGTTTCCCGTTGATCCCGTTTTTGAAGTTCTTTATGTTTGAATCTGGATTGATTATTATTTTCAGTTGCGATCTGGTTCTGGTGTCTCTTTATTTTCTCTATGTTCCCACGGATGTTATTTAATATTTTATTCCCTCAATAAAAATACGAATAACAACTGAAGGAAATCATAAATGGAAAAAGAGCAGAAAGATGTACGAGCTCATATATGCCTTCTATTTTCAACTCAGACTATTAGAAATATATTTCAAAATAACAAAAACTAAACAAACACACAACAAAACATCAGCTTATTCAACATCATATCGCTTTATTATAGTAATTTAAAATTTTCTTTTAAATGCAGAAAAATATTTAGATTTTGTTTTATTAACTGTAAAGATTCTTTCGTAAGCTGACACCTTAAATAGAAATGCGTCTTCTGCAGGTCTTAATCAAATTTAATTTTTTATTTGTTTTAAATTTCAATTCCTTTTATGTTGTATTTACTTTATCTCTTCATAAATCAGTTTGAATATTGTTTGTACATAAATGCTAAAATGTTGTACTCTTATCAATTCATAACATTTCAATAAGTTTAACTGTATACATGTTGGGTTTGTGTGATCTCTGTGTTCAGTTTCTTCCTTTTTTGAACATCACAAACAGAAGAAACAGGTATTTAAGTTTCTGTCAGTCTCTTTTGAGTTCTGCTGCGTTTGTTCTGGTCTCCTGATTCCTTGTTGATCTACAAGTTTATAATTTTCTGTCATTTACGTAACAATCGATCATTCACCTGCCACTCACCTGCAGTCCTTCTGGTTCTTACAAACATAGAAACATGATATGTTGGAGTCACTATATCAGAGGTAGGTTTATAAAGGGACAAAGTCCTCAGTCAGAAGCTTCCCCAGAGTCTCAGCAACACATACCACTACAGGAGACCTTTTCTTCCTGCTTTAAAACTGTCTATAAGAGAACTGAGGTTAGTTTAACGCCTAATTTCCCCTCCGGGTTAGAAAGTAACATTTAATTGAAACAAACTGAATGGATGTAGAAAGTATATTTTACATACTGAACCTGAAGGCATCATCTGGCAACATTAAAACAAAGCTCCTCTGTGTGAAACATGAGTTGAGGTAATAAAGGTTTTACACCACAAAATCTGAGTAGAGTAATCCAAAACTGGATCAGCAGGTGACTTTTATTCATTCTCCTCTTGGGAAATAAACATTTAATTTGAGTTTTAGTGCAGCTAATACGTGGCATCAGAACACACTTATTCAAAGATACCTCTAACTGGTGTATGACTGGATTAAAGACGAGTGAATTATGCATATTCAGATATAAATAACAGGAGTCAAAGTGGAAACGGTGTTGTGACATCACAAACTGTTTTCTGCATCAGACACTGCAGAGCTTGAAGAGTGAAAATGATGCATTTCCAGACATTATGGCACACATGCAACAGAGAAATCAACAGCCTTTCAGGTTACTGCATTCCATTGGAGTGAGCAGGCAGCTCTGTGGCAGGATTGCTCATGCTGGCTCATTGTGATGGCTAACTGCAGCACTGCATGGAACTGAGCTATTACTAGACTTCACATTGTTTCTTGTTGCTTTTCAGGTCAAAGATTGTGTGGAAACAGAACTTATGCTGGAGAAAGTGCAGATACATAAGCCTTTGCTCTTTGGATGCCTTTGTGCCCTGGTTGGCTGACAGATTTTACTTGCTGCAGACAGATTTGTGGCAGTTTTGTTGTAAAACAAAATCCCTCAGTCATTTTCCAGACTTTGGAAAGAGCTTACAGGGGCAGTGGCACGGGGCCATGATTTAAATTTTTTATATAAATTTTTTGGAGAGGTGGGCAAGGTCTTTCTTTACTTTCTATTAGAAAATATTGTACTTTATATAAAACTAGTAGGCCCAAATTAGGTGAGTTGTATTCTTATGTTGAGACTTTTATTTATATAAACAATATTCAAGTGTTTGAAAAATTATGACGTTATTGTACATTTCTTTGGAAGCAACATGGAGTTATTGTCTAGGTGACATATTTCATTTATCATGCATCTATTCATATCTGGTAATTTTAAGGATTACTTATTAATGTACTGTAATTTGCATCAGAAAATTTTTTTTTTCTTAGTGGATAGGGCCCCAAAACTAACTCCAGCCCAGGGGCCCACATGCTTGTTGATCCGGCCCTGGCCAGGTTTACAGATGCATGATAGTAACTGCATCATATTGGGATGAGTAAAACTCTCTTTTTACTTTCCATCATTTATTTTCTTTTCTTGACTTTTGCAGATGCCTAACTAGTTTTCTTTGCAGTTTTTTTTCCCATCTGTCAAGCTTCTCTGTAAAAGTATTTCATTGTTTATTACTAACAAATCTGATAAATGCAGACTTACCAAGACAAAGGGAGTATTTTGGCACCTCTACCTCCCATTTTATTTGTCTGCATCCCTTCACCCAGGTGTGCGGCGGTAGTTTGCAGAGAACTCATAGGCGGAGGCCAATCCTGTTGGGGGCGAGATTAAACAGGGATTAAGCATGTTACTCTGTGAAAGGAGACAGACAGAGTAGGACTAAGCTGACTTTAGCCCTGTTCTGAAAAACAGCCGGTTTGGGCAATCCCACTCTTCCGCGCCTGCATTATGTGTGAGTGTGCGTGTTCATGGGTGTGTGTGCTCTTGTGCTTCCACCTTTATGGGAACCGACTGTCCTCTAAAGAACTGAAACGTGAGAGCGTGATACTGTTGCGTGGGTCCTGATGCCTACAGGGGGTTAGTTTAGGATTAGAGTTTAAGGTGAATGGCACAGCCGGGATTATGAGGCTTCAGGTCAGGTTTTACAGTTATGGCTGAACTTCAGCTGCATCCACGGTGGAAGAAGTCTCATTTGTGACAATAAAATACCAGTATTTTGTTTCCAGTAAGTTTGGGTATTTTCTTTTGTTAAGCTATGTCTAAAAATTATCTTGAACACAGCTGGATTTTTCTTTTCCAGATTATAAAGTCATGTAAAAAAAAATCCTAATATTCTGTAGTTGTTTTTTTAACTCGCATACTGATGATTTTTTATCTCTAGAAAAGAAAGAAACATAAACAACAAAACTCATAAAAGAAAAGATAACAAAGGTGTTTCTCTAAATAACTACTTTTACCACTTTTGCCTTAAAAAGAGAAATGTTTCTTGAAGCCACTTACCAACTTTAAAAAATGTTTTCTTTTAAAAAAAGAAAACTTTTTTGTTTGTTGCACATAAATGTTGTTTTTATGTGCAACATTTGATTTTTTTTTTTTTTGTTTTGCATATGTAGTCCAATTCAAAACACCCATTAAGTATTTAGCATTGTTAAATATACTTTATTAAACATCCATACTTACAAATGTTGCAAAAACAAACCCAGGTCGCTATAATATGTCTTAATTTCATCACATAACAATACATTCTTGTTCAGTCCTTTTGTCAGGATTTAATAAAATCATGTGGCCCTCAGTCTCTTAACTTATTTAAATCTAACCAGAAGAGAAGAAGATTCTGCTGTTACCAAGTAAAAAAAAGCTGATGTCAATCTGGAAACACCAAGTAGACCCATGATTGAATAGCTTGTACAGCCGTGTTTAAAAGTGATTGTTTCTGGTCCCACGCTTCAGCTGGCAAACAAATGCATGATGTTTAAATATCATGCAAACCTAATCACAGTGCTATTAAGGAGGACAAGCTTTCTTCTTCAACTTTTCCAAATAAGCCAAACTCATTCAGCATTTTCTAACTCTAACTTGTAACTAAGGCTGGAAAAGTCTGATAAGATGGTCAGGTTTTACATGTTTTCTGGGGTGACAACTCACTATTGCAAAAGTTGACACCTTTCTTAATTTCTGTTTTTCTTGATTACACAATAAACACAAACAGAATATACCCGATTTGTAATTTACCAACTTATTAAAATAATGTCAAAGTCAATTTTTGCCAAAAGTGTTTTTTTCCCCCTAAAACATATTTTGGAAAGAAAGTGGTGATTTGTTTTTTTGTTTGTTTTTTTTTGCTAAAACCACCACCTCTTGGGCTATCATTTTAGGAAGGTAACAATTTGTTTCTTAATAATAGAAAAAAATATTCAATTACTCATATTTTGTTCCTCAGATTAATTGTCAGAGACATCACTATTTTCCTAACACATTTTTTTTTACACTGTACTGGAAGAATTGGTAAATGTATCAAACTACATAAAAAAGCTTCCCATTGGTATACAAAAATGAGCAAGAAACTGCATAAAAATCAGAATCAGGCACCTTGTAGTTGTCCTTTAAAGGACGTACCTGTGCAGAGGGAGGTGGTATGCGAGTTCGTGTCGGCGGCACATACAGGAAAAAATGTTGAGCTGATTGTCTCACTTACAGCTTAGACCGGCTGTGTTGTCGCCTTACATAACGCTCTTACAGCTCCTTGCCCTGCGGTAACAGCAGGGTTGTCCAAACTGAGGTCTGTCACACGACGACGGTGTTGCACAATGAGAATGTGACCAAACAAGAAGAGCAACAATCAAGTTTGTATTTGTAATTGTAATTTCTCAGCATACAAAATAACCGGGATTTGTCCATTTTACAGTGGAGCCTTCATGATTGGATTTTTTTCTGGTATGTGAAAACTTATTTGCTGACAACCTCCATAGTTATGCTCTTTTTTTTTTTCTTTTGTGCTGCATATCCAAAATATTTGCAAGGAAATGCAGCTTGGGAAGTTAAAAGAACTGCAGTGCTGTTTGACAGACTATTGGCTGGTGTTTGCAAAGCAGCCAGTCCAGAATCTCCATTTATTTTCCCTGGTCGTCCATCCATCAAAACCCACTGTGCTGCTTTGCTTCTTTTCTATAATAAAAGCTTGACATTTGAGTAAAACCTTCAGTCCAGGATATGATATAAATTTGCCCATCTGGCTTCACTCACACACACACACACATGCACACACATTTTGTCCCCCTCGCTGCTCACTGCCGCAGCTGTGTGAGGTAACGTCTGTCTCTGTCTGCATCAGCGTACCACCCTGGAAGAATACCAAATCCACCTTCTTCTCTCAACCTTTGTCTGCCTCATTATCTCCCCCTCTCCCTCGTATAACGCTCCGTCTCCCCCGTCTCTTCTTCATCTGTACTCTTCCTGCTCACCCACCCCTCGGCTCCCCCAGTTCTGTTTGAGGCTAGATGCAGTCGGGTATTAAAAATGTCCTCTGTGGAGGGGAGACTGTGTTGTAAACAAAGATGCATGGATGAGAGAAGCCGGCGTGAGGAAAGGTGGCGAGTGAAGGAGTGAAAACTGACCGAAAATAACATAAAGGAAAGGGAGTTATTAGAACCAGAGAAACTGTGTTCATTTTACTGCACTAATAGTCATGTGCTGCGTCATCTAAGACCTGTAACAAACTTCTCTATACGCTATAGCAACAAATTGATGACCAGAGATGTTCACATATTAATTAAAAGACAAGACAGAAATGTTTTATAAGAAGTCAAGTTTAAAATCTAGGCAAAAACTACAATCCTGACATCTCCTTTTGTTGTGTTAGCTACAAAAATGGTAATTCCATCATATTTCCATGCATTGATCAGCATAAAGGGACACATTTTATGCTGGGCTCTGGTGGTAGAGCCAACCATAGAATAAAATATGACACTGAAACTGCTACAACTTAGGCAGATATGGGGACTCTTTCAAATGTTGCATGAAAAGCTTTAAAAAGCACAAACTGTATTTTTTGTCTAGTTTCTATTGCAAATATCTTGGTCTACTTGAAATAAGATACAAATAACTTAGGAATAACCAGACATCAAGTTACAGAAGCCTGCTTTAAGTCAGTAACTTGATGAAAAAGTGCTTGTTCCATTGGAAAATTATTTCACTTATAACATGGGAACAATGTCTTGTTATAAGTAAATTTATCTGCCAGTGGAACTAATACTTTTTCATCAATATTAAGGAACCATTTACTTAAAACAAATTATATATCTTGCTGAAAAGTTGCTGGTAAGTTTGTTTTCTTATGTCTAGTGTGGTAATTGCACTAGAAACTAGACAAACATTCTTGGTAAGATTTTGTGTTTTTGTGGTGACACACACACATCTATTACTAACAATAGAGCCAAACACTGTTTCCAAAATCTATTTGTATGGTTTTTCATTAATAATAGTGCTTAAAATGTGGTACATCGGTCTGGTTAATGGAGCGAAAATGCTCATTAACCAGAGTATGTTAATGGGCATTGATCAGGTATCCTACAGAGAAGGATATCTGGTCATTACTGTTCAGCGATCTGTGGCTTTTTATCCCTGATCAAGAAAAATACAAATATTTTATAATAATCAAGAAGAAGGTGTAAAGAAGCAGATCCTACTGTCTGTGTGTACTCACGTTTATAAAAATAATTAGCAGCAGCACAGACCAAACTCTACTTCTTAAGTTCCCAGTTGAGACCTATGGAGATGTGAAAAGAGGGGAGGCGTCAGGAGCTAAAAACAGAAAGTGGAGTGCTGCCTCCAGCCAAGAAGAGGAAAAATTCAGATAAGTAGAAATACAGGAATTATTTTTAACATGTATCTGATTCATGTTCCTTTCCTATTTTTTGCTATTTTTTTTCTAATTTAATAATTGCACAATAGTAGTTCTTTTCAAACATATTCATATGGTAGCGCTGCTTCCTTGCAGCAGGAAGGTCCTGGGTTCAAATCCTGGCTCCGGGTCTTTCTGCATGAAGTTTCGCATGTTCTATACACATTAGTTCTCTCTGGGTACTCCCTCTTCCTCCCACAAGCCAAAGACATAACTGACAGGTGCAATTCAGTTTTATGTACCACCAACTCACAACACAAAGTCGTCTCAAGACACTTTGAGTTTGTCTGTTTGACTGAAATGAATTTACGTTGTTGTTTTGCAAAGTAAAGGACCAACTGGTCTTAGTTATCAGACAGTTCAGTTAAGGTCAATTTATTACATAAACTGGCTAAAAGTGTCAGATTGCATAGAATAGGCAGAGTTGTTGAGCATGCAGAACATTATCTATTCTGATAATATAAAGGAAAACATCATCAGCGTGAGCAGCCACGACAAATGTTTCTGCATATAATCAGAATATTAAGTGAAGTGGAAGAAAAGAGTAATAAAGTGTGTGTGGTTGTATTCAGCCCCCCTTTACTCTGATATTCCTAATTAACATCCGTTATGTCAAATTGTTAGGAACCAGAAACTGTGAAACATCTGAAGAAATGTGATCTTTGTAAGGCACTGATTGTATCAACCTCACAGGCTGAGCTATTTTATCAAAACTGCTAAATGACTCCAATTTTATTTAATTTAGTGGAATGAGACAAATATTGTGTCCTGAACTGAAAATTACGTTTTATTTTAGAAGAATGTACTTATTTTTGACTGGTTTATATATATTTCATCTGTTATGTAATGGGATCTGAATCTAGAGAAATCTTTTAATTTATAAGGCTACAGTGTGTCTTACTTTAAAACAGATGTTAAACATGTGCAATCAATTTATTTAAAAAAATATTTGGCTTGGAGATCATTTGTAAAATGATCATAAAAAAACATAAAATCAAAACAATTATGTACAACCTTCATTGTTCTCTTCCTTAGACTATCATAGAAAACCAGAGTGTCTTCAGTCAGAGGCTTCTTCAGATTCGTTGTAATACAGACTGCTTCAGGAGATCTTTCCTGACCGCACCCATCACCACCTACAATAACTTTCATTAAACGAATTACAACATTTAAATTCCTTTTGTGTCCATAAAGTACTTTTGAATTTGAATTTACTATATTGCTCTTCAAAAAGTAAACTGGTCAATTGGTTACATATAATCAAATATTAAAAACAACTGAAAAATGCTTAATTTAACTTTACTGCAACCAGACATTTTCACCTTGCAGTCCTGAAAAATGTTAAGGTTTTGGATTAATTTCACGCAATATTGCAAATTCATCCCCTGCATGTAGGAGGTCACAGCAAAAATATGTGCGGGGGTGCAGGTTGAGCATTAAAACCTAAAAAACCTTTATTCTGTAAAGCTGTCATTATGTGAGGGAATGTCTCCTCAGACGCAGGAGATCAAAGCCAACAAAGGCGAAGCAGGAGAACCAAATTGCACTTGCCCTGCCCACACAAACACGACATATATTTATCATTTAACTTCAGAAAACTAAAGCAGCAGGAAGGCTAATAAAATACACAGACACATTTGTTAAACAAACTCCACATAAACCCAATTTTACAACCAAATAAGTGCACACAGGCTTAACAGACATCCTGGTAGGTTGTTTTCAATCTTTGGGTGGATTTAATAATGTCACTGTATAATCTGACTAATCTGATTACTTTTTTATACCTCACAATTTTCTGCCTTGTTGCATTTCTCCTCGCAACAAGATCCAAATTCTGAGTCAGACTTCTTGTTTACTGAATATCACCGCCGGTCATAAAACTCCTTTCTTAATTCTTCAGTTATCCTCAGTTTAGATTCTTTATTGTTAGATTAACGTTTAAATCACCTTCTGATTGTACCAGCGCAGGTAGCATCGCCTTCAACAAACTGGCCGTGTCATATGTATGTCATGTAACAAAACCATCGTCATGGTTACTTGCGCTTAAAACAATGTTCTAGTTATTAAGGCATTATTTTTGCTTTACTTAACAATACTACTTGAGACAAAATGCACACACATTTTTAAGTTTCAGCAAAATTCTAAATTTCAGTTTCAAAATGACAGTTTTCTCCAATGCATTGCATGATTTCCACCTGATTTATGCCGTAAACGTTACATCTGTAAGGCTTAAGGTGGTTTTAAACACTGTTAGGGTGGCAGTGTGTGGATACAGAATGTATTTTTACGTATTTGTTCAGTAGTGCAACAGTGGAAAACAGAAGCCACCAAGAATTATACTCTTTGCTCAGATGGACAAATGATGTACGTAATTTCTCAAATGTTGTTTTTGGCCAATATTTCTTTAAAGTAACCACACACTAATCTTGGCGCAGTTCCTTAAACTGAATCATCTGCTAAGCATATGTGTTCATTTAAAAATAGCAGACTGAACCCAACTGCTACTGGTGATTATTGTACCTTTATCTTTATCTTTATTTATTTCAAACATTATGATCAATTATAAATAAATTATTTTATGAGTTTTTGTTTTGATCTGTATCCTGCATTTTTACTGCTTATTCTTATAAGTGCTTCAGCTTGTCTGTAGTACATTTCCCAGCTGCTATCGTCAGCATGCGCTGTTTGTGATGTAGCTAAATGTACGCTTAGACGTCCAATCATCAGTTGTTGTAGCGATGCTTCCTGCGTCTTTCAGCTTTTAAATAATTTACAGTATTTAAAAATCGTTTGTGTCTTGTCTGGCACTCTGTTGCCATTTATCATTTCTGCTGGAAACTGAAATGATTTAATAATAGTTGATGATGGATCTTCCATTATAACTTCATCAGGCGAATTCATGTTGACTGCAACTAGCGAGTGCTCACGAGTCAATGAGAAATATTGTGTTTAATACATAAACACCAAGCCAGGAAAGAAAATGTATTATGTTGTTTTGAAATTTCTGCTTTTGCTTCTTAAATGGTAAATGGACTGAACTTATATAGCGCTTTATCCGATCATTTTTGACCACTCAGAGCGCTTTACACTAGAGCCATTCACCCACACATCCATACACTGATACGCAGATCAGTAGGCAATTTGGGGTTAAGTGCCTTGCCCAAGGGCACATCGACATGGGGAAGCTGGAATTGAA